>CAUYLG010041792.1:0-16785 GCA_963573385.1 Cacajao melanocephalus
AATGCAGTCTAAAAATGTGTATTAAAAACCTCTTTTATGCCAATAATTGTGCTTAACAATGGAGACAGGAAGGAATAAGGGATAAATAACAAACAAGCAGCCAACCAATATTTTATTTAAACCTGTGAAATGCTATGCAATTGCTGAGGAGTGATTTACTTCCAATTATGTGGTCACTTTTATAATAGGTGTAATGCGATACTAAATCTAAGGAAACCAGGGATGAAATCAGTTTCTGTTCTCTGCTACCACCTGCTGGCACGTTCTGAGTACTGCAGAGGTCTAAACAGCCTTGGGACCACTGTTCTCCCCTATTTTTAAAAGCTAGATCTAGGTACATAAAACATACAACAAAAACAGCTCATTTCAAACTTTAAAACACATCATTAAGTAATATTTGGTGAAAATGAGAAAGATTTTTTATGTGAAACCACTAGTCTGTCAGCTTTATTAAATATACAAGAGCTTCTGATGTGTCTCTTCAAAACTGGTTTTGGAGCATTAAAATAGATTGGGACTTTTCAAGGCCAAATTTGCACAGTAAAGTATACAATCTGGTTGGTTGTAGGTTTGCAGCCCACAACATGAAACAACTTTCTAGAGTTAAAAATTCCAGAATGGAATGATGTGCATTTTTTAGAGAGAAATTCCTAACATAGAAAATGTTCAGAAGCCAAACATATGTAAATCGCCTGGATTCAGTGAGACATCTAAGATTCCCCTCGACACCCTCGAGGCTTTCTCTTCTCCAAGAGGGCACGACCAAGAAGCTCACGAAGTTGGGTTCTCTGGGGCTTATGAGTTTAGGTTATACATGGATTCGGCCTTCCAGCCTACAACTACAGCTCAGAAGGGAGTTAATACGGGTGGAAAACTGAACATCACAAATTGAAGATCTTTGCCTGAATGTTGAGGCAAAACCGAGAAAGATTCACGCTGGGAGCCACGGGGTGTGTCGGAGTGTGTGGGAGGCAGGAGGGCACAGGTTAATCCAGAGGCTCCTGGAGGATGATGACTTCACCCTCGAAACTGTGCAGGTTGACCTGCCAGCCACTCCTTCCTTCCAGTTCCCCCTGAGCTCACCTGCTAAGCGCTCTTCCTCTAACGTCATAAACTGTGTTCGTTCAAGTACAAACTCCAAGCGCTAGTCCTCAATGTAGTCCTCTGATTCTCCCTGCTCACATTTCCTGCTCCCAGGCAAGCGTTTCCCGTGGCATGCCCTTATCTTAACTCATCCCCAGCATGTAAACAGGCTTCCCCTCTCACCGAAGACTGAGCTACATCTCACTTTTCTACTGAACCCGTGATACCAACATTCTCCCAACTTCCCAAACTCAGCATCAGAATGAACATTCTCTGTCCCTCCAAATCCATGTCATTCGCTTCACCCTGGTTCTAGGCTTCTCTGGCAGATACGACACTCAACATTCTCCTATGGATGGTTCTGCCTCAATCTCCTCCTCCACGACCCTAACCCTTCGATGCCTGCCTGTAAGATTCCTTAAAAATCCAAACAGTCACCAGGCACGGTGACTCACACCTGTAATAATCCCACCACTTTGGGAGGCCAAGGCGGGTGGATCACGAGGTCAGGAGATCGAGACCATCCTAGCCAACATAGTGAAACCCCGTCTCTACTAGAATACAAAAAAAAAAAATTAGCTGGGCATGGTGGCATGCACCTGTAGTCCCAGCTACTCAGGAGGCTGAGGCAGGAGAATTGCTTGAACTGGGGAGGTGGAGGTTGCAGTGAGCCGAGGTCACACCACTGCACTCCAGCCTGGTGCCTGGCAACAGAGCCAGACTCTGTCTCAAAAAAAAATATCAAAACCGTCTTCCTCACATAAACAAACACTGCTGAAAACCCTCTGGGGGTCCATTCTGCCTTCAGAGTGAGCCTTCCTGTCCACCTTCCAGGCCTTTCGCCCCTTCATTCTTATAGCTGAATCCTTGCTTTTACATCGACAAGAGAACCCAGTGCCTTCATTTCACCATCCTAACAACTCCAATTGCGTCTCTTCCCTGCCAACCCCAAGCATGACTGTCCCAAAGGGAGTCTTTCTCCTCCATAATTCAGTGACACTGATTTTTCTAAGTCCCTAAGTCAGGAGTTACACCACCCTGCCTTATGTCCTCATCATTTGCTCATCTTCTCTTCCATCCTAGATTGAAACTGTATTGAGGTCAGGAAACTCTATAAAGGTTTTACACATCTTTTTCTGAATTCTCCCACTGCATAACGTGCATGACAATAAGTATTTGTAATTAATTTTTTTAATGTTAAGATCTTCTAAAAGCAAAATGATTAAAAGAAAAGAGAGACCACTGCTCAAGACATACGGAGAAGTTTAAACTCAGGTTCGGTGACCAAAGAGCACAAATCGGGAAAAAGATGTTGACTTTAGGTACAAAAAGAGACAGCAAGATGGGGGAGCTGCCCAACACCCACAGAAGGCAGCCACGAAGAGGAGGAGAGGGTGAGAAAGCAAACCAGCCTCCCCACCTCTCGGCCAGGCCACCCATGCTCCTCGGCCACATGCAGAAACCAGCGTCCCAGAACTGACAGATGGCACCCACGCTGGGGAGAAACACTCCCAGCCTCTGGCAGGAAATGAAAGATCTAACAAATGCCTTGACGGGAGAGGGGAAGGCCGAAACCCAGCATTAACTAATATTTTCCTCCACAACAGAGAATGAAGATGATTATCCTACGTCCTGGAACAGAGCATGGAGTCAGAAGATGGAAAAGCTGGAGGAAAAAGAAAACAGATTCAGTGACGGTAGGGAGGAGGGGTGCGAGTGCCCCATGAAATAATTATCACCCCAGCCTGAAGCAGAGCCAGATGGCAGCCACAGACAGGGGAGACCCACATGGCCGATATGAAATTTTGATGAACTCCTTAATGGCTGCACAATGAAGCCCATATTCCAGAAACAGGCTAATAATAGAACAAATGTCAGTGCTACACTAAAAGACTTCAACTTGCCTTTGCTGTTTACTCATCTGTATTTATGTGTTTACCGAAATGTGGTTATTTAATAAGCACTTTCACCGTTAAGAAGGATGATGGATTATATCTGCATACTAGTGTTGCTTTTTTGAACTCTAGGCTGATATTCCAGGCCATTGTATTAACTGTATTACCAAAAAAAAGGCCGGATAATACGGCTACCCATATACTTGACCCAAAATTACAGCTTCAGTGATGAAGCGCGATCCGTACATGCCACTTCCTGACACTGAGGGAGTGAGCAGAGTTACAGCTTCTGTATTACGGTCTTAATCCTCAAAACAGCAGACTCCCTTTCACAAGAGTACGCAGAGTGCCCTATAAACTCCAGCTTGTCTAAGCCAAACAGGATGCTTCTGAACTGCTTCACGTTTGCCTAAAGCCTTCTTTTACCCTCCAAAGTCAAAATAAGAAGGCTGAAGGGCAACAGTATTCTCTCCTTCTATAAAAAGCCTTGGTGAAGTAAGTGAAATCTCCTCGCGAGAGGTTACACTCCAGGAAGACACCGACTGAGAAGGCACAGCCATTTGATAACTGGTAGGAAGTGAACCTCCACGTTGAAAGAGCTAAAACTTGACTAGACAATCGTAAAGGAACATGAGTAGTAGGAAACATACATGCAGGATCCTAAAGTAATTAGGAAAAAATTGGCCGAGCGCAGTGGCTCATACTTATAAGCCCAGCACTTGTAAGCCCAGGCTGGGCAACACAGAAAGACCCTATGTATACAAAAAATTATACAGATTAACCATGGTGGTGTGTGCCTGTAGTGTCAGATACTCAGAAGGCTGAAATGGGAGGATCCCTTGAGCCTAGGATTTCAAGGCTGCAGTAAGCTATGATCATGCCACTGCACTCCAGCCTGGGCAAGAGAGCAAGACTCTGTCTCTGGAAAGAAAAAAAAAAGGAAAAGAAACATATTTAAGAAATTGTAGCACTCCTATGGGTTATGTATAAATAATCTCTTAAATAATAGACACTGAATGAACTAACAACCCTGAAACTAGCTGGTGTCTGTTGGCTTGTGACCCACTCCACAGAACTAGGGCCTGGGCAGTCTGGAGCTGGAACGGATCAAGAATACTTGAGCAGAATGGTAACAGTTGGGTTTTCCTGGGTAGGTGTAACAAGAGGACGATAGAGCAAGTTTGAAGGTACTGTCACAAAAGTAGCTTAGTATCTGCCTGTGCAGACGACTTTATGCAGGGGGAGGAAGAAAGTAGAGGTTTTGATAAAACAGGTATAGTTGAAGCTGCAAGGTTAAGATGTTGGGATTTAATAATGCAAAAGTGAAGCCTCCCCAGGAAATTACTAAATCTAGTACTAAGACATCAAAGGAAGTGGTTGGAGTAGAAATGGAGGTCATGGAATTGGGAAGTGAGATAACCCAGCAGCCCCTCCAGGTCTGCCCTGTATTTGCCCTGGAGGACGGCAGGGTTAGGGTGGGGAGGAGGCAGTCAGGCGCAGTCTTCACTGAGTAAAGTGGGGTAAATGGGGGAGTCAGTATCCTAATGAGGGGGAGGGATGTTGGATAGTTTAACCAAGTGGGATTAAGCATAGATATTTCTATGTGAACATTTCAGGCTGTCTGGAAGTAGCCCCCTTTTTTCAGCCCTGGAGTATGAGGAAACAGCAAATTCCACTGGGGAAGGCTACAGGAGAAAGAGAGGACTGGGTTTCAAAGCCTGAAGAAAGAGATAAACGTTGGAGTGTCCGTCACAGAACAATTGCTGGGAGGAAGGCCCGGGAAGAAGCATGGGAACTGGGCGGGGAGCCTGAGTGTTGAGCAGTATGACGAAAACTCCCCCATCCCAGGCAGTGACCGAGGCCGACATGAGATGGCCAAGTTGTTTACTGTGACACCAAATTATTTACTGTTAGGTCAGGCCAAGACCATACAAATCCTGCATATTTTCTTATGATAAAGCAGTCTGCATTTTGAAACTAAACTGAGCAAACATCCTCTATTCAACACACACCCAGAAGATTGATGGCATGAATAATACTGCAAACATTAGGTCACTGGTCTATAAACAGTGAGATCGTTTGGTTATATTCACATTACCTGAAGCAAAACTAATTTTTTTAAAGCTTGGTGAAAAACACTTTTCTCAGCCACAGCTTGGCTTACCGAAATCTTTCAGTTTTGTTTAAAGAGTACACTGCAAATGGACTTAACAAAACTTCTCGTTTACTAAAATTAAATCTCCAGTTTTAACTGTATGTGAAATATGTATGAATAAAATATGTATGAATATTTATACATATCTACATATATTATAAGTATGTATAAAAATATTATTTATGTGTAAAGACAACTTATTGGCAATCCCTTACATAGCCTCTGAAAACTTCCTTGCAACATTATCAGAAAAAGTAGTGGCAAATATTATTCAGCCAATGGAAACTGTTCATCCATTCTGCAAGTATCTGTGCACATTTTCTCAGTACTATGCTAAAAGTAACATAGAAGACAAAAGAACTGACAAACTCAATTTCCAATTTTATTGAAAACCACACCTTAAGCCAAGGGTAAGCAAACCAGGGCCTGTGGGTCAAAACTGGCCTATCACCTGTTTTTATAAATAGAGTTTTACTGGAACATAAGCCTTCAATCACTTACAAGGGGAGTTCTTACTACAGTGGACAGAGGGAGTTGAGTAGTCTTACCACAGACCCATGGGCCATAATGCCTAACAGATATACTATCTTGTGCCTTATAGGAAAAATTTGCCAAATGCTGTAATTTACATTTGTCAGTCAAGTGCTTTATCTATTCAAATACATTAGAGCCAAACCTAGTACTCAGATAGATACAAATATATGTCACAAAAGTGATATATGTATTATTTATATTTGCATATATATGTATGTGTGTGTATATATATAGACATATATATATATACACACACATATTTATATATATATATATTACACGCACACACACACACACACATATATCACAGCACGCCCTGGAGGAGCTTTCAAATACAGGACAAAACATAAAATAAGAGCGTGGGGTCCTGGTGACATCTTGGGCAGGCCTCTTGGAAAGCCTAATGTAGTCAGATCAGAGCAGAGAAGACTCGCCAGCCTGGAGCACTTTTGAGGAAAAAGATCACGGTGATCATCCAAAGATCCCTCTGGTTTGATCTTTTCTGAGGAAAAGGTGGCTCAGGCTGTGTGGGGGCTACAGCCTGTAGTCCCAGCTACTCAGGAGGCTAAGACAAAAAGATCACTTGAGGCCAGGAGGTGGAGACCAGCCTCGGCAACATAGCAAGACCCTCATCTCTAAAAGTAAAATAAAAATAAATAGAATTGTTGAAAAGAAAAAAAGAGAGAGAGAGCATGCGTGAGCTCAGCACCTTCCGGGCTCCTTAGAAGGAAAGGGTTTCTCTTTCCCACCACCGCCAAAGTGAGAGAAGTAAGTGTATTAGGGTTCTCTAGAGGAAGAGAACTAATAGGATACATGTATATATGGCTTGCTAAGGTGTATTGACTCACAGGATCACAAGGTTAAGTCCCACAACAGGCCCGCTAAAAGATGAGGAGCAAGGAAGCCAGTCTGAGTCCCAAAACCTCAAAAGTTAGGGAAGCTGAGGTGCAATCTTCAGTCTGTGGCTGAAGGCCTGAGAGCCACGGCAAAGCACTGGTGTTAAGCTCAAGAGTCCAAAAGCTGAAGAACCTGGAGTCTGATGTTCAAGGACAGGAAGCATCCGGCACAGGGGAAAGATGAAGACCAGAAGACTCAGCCAGTCTGCCCTTTCTGCCTTCTTTTGCCTGCTTTATTCCAGCCTTGCTGGCAGCTAATTCGATGGTGCCCACCCAGAATGAGGGTGGGTCTGCCTGTCGCAGTCCACTGACGCCAATATTAACGTCCTTTGACAACACCCTCACAGACACACCAACAACAATACTTCGCACCCTTCAATCCCATCAGGTTGACAACATTAACCATCACAAGTATGCGCTACATTGGAAAAATGTACTATGTTCATGAAGTTGCTGTATTTTAGAAAACAGCTATAGTTCATGGAAATGTCAAAAGGCCCAAAATCCTACCCAGGACCTGAGCATTTAATCCTGTGCCCAGTGGGGAATTCAACTCATGATGGCTTGGAAGTTGTAACTCTATCCCAGAGCCTACTGACTTCCAGTTGTGTGGCCAGGAAGAAGATCAGTTTTCTAAAGCCATCCTCCTAGAAACCTGAAATTTAAGAAATGATGTGGAGTGGGATGCTTCTTCCTGGCCTAAATGAAGTGATGTAGTGAATTCTGAAGAGGAACCCTTAACTTACAGGAAGATCAGGTAATTAGAAAAACCTCAGGTTTCTTTCCAAATGGCCAAGAAACTGAAAGAGAGGCAAATGTCAATGCACATAAAGAGTACACTTCTGAAATTTCCTTAAATACGTAGAATACATTTCAAGAATTGCATTAAAAACATTCCAAACGTAAAACTGCAACCTCAAGACCGAGGGGGAAGAAGAAAATGTTCACAAAGATAAATTAAAGAATAAAGAGGCAGTTCCTAGGGAATGGTCAATTAAATAAAGCACATGGAAGGAGCTTATTCAATTTGGGAGTCAGTGATGGCTTTAAAGAAACAGAAAAAGAACAAAAAAATGAGTAAGTCAGGCCTTTGAGAGAAGAGCACAGACCAGGGTGTGGAGAAGTGGAATATGGAGAAGACTGAAGACTTTAGCAAGCAGCTTGGTGTCAAAAATGTCAAAGCTGCTGCCTGCTGCAACTCTGCAAAAGCCAAAAAGGAGGCTGCAAATTCATGAATTCCTCAGAAAAGAAAGACACTTGCATGAGGTATTAATGCAAAGAATAGATGGGAAACCAAAAACAACATGGGACACATTTATCTTGGCCAGCCTTCTTCAATACATTTGTAGACTCCAAGGGCTTCCTATACAGAAAAGACGTTCCTGTTTGTGTTAAATGTGTCAGAAAACTGACAGAATTTGGAAGAATTAGCATAGAATTTGGGAGCTAATTATTGAATCTTTTCAACCTTGTTCTAAGGTGCTTATCCCAGTGAAGTGAATGAAATGGAGCTTTCTGTTATCTGTACAAGAATTCTCACCATACATAGGGGAGAAATGGCAGGATTTTTAACATTTACATAAACCTACAGTATAAAATCCATTCTCATTTTTATCATATGGTTCAGCATTGCCATTGAGCTTCTTACACCTTGACTTGGTTTAAAGCTACTGAATTAGTCTGTACTCATGCTGCCACTAAAGACATATCCAAGACTGGGTAATTGATAAAGAAGAACAAGTTTAATGGACTCACAGCTCCGCATTGCTACAGAGGCTTCATAATCATGGTGGAAGGCAAAGGAGGAGAAGGGCACGTCTTACATGGCAGCAGGAAAGAGAGCATGTGCAGGGGAACACCACTTAGTAAAACCATCAGATCTCATGAGACTTATTCACTACCACAAGCATAGCATGGGAAAGACCCACCCCCATGACTCAATTGTCTCCCACCAGGTCCCTCACACAACACATGGGAATTATGGGAACCACAATTCAAGATGAGATTTGGGTAGGGACACAACAAAACCATATCAGGTACTTATTCTTACATTTTGTTTTTAAGATTGCTGTTTATAATGGATTAATGACAGGTACTAAGAGAGTCTGTCTCAGCTGATGGTGTCCTTTTTTTTTGTTTTTTGTGAGACGGAGTTTCGCTCGTTACCCAAGCTGGAGTGCAATGGTGTGATCTCAGCTCATTGCAACCTCTGCCCCCCAGGTTCAAGCGATTCTCCAGACTCAGCCTCCTGAGTAGCTGGGATTATAGGTGCCCACCACCACGCCTAGCTAATTTTTTGTACTTCTAGTAGAAATAGGGTTTCACCATGTTAGCCAGGTTAGTCTCAAACTCCTGATCTCAGGGGATCTGCCCGCCTTGGCCTCCCAAAGTGCTGGGATTACAGGCATGAGCCACCACTCCCAAGCTCAGTTGATGGTGTCTTCACAAACAACTTTAATTACTTTGTTATAAAAGTAATTCTTAAATCTTTAGTGGGAGACAGTAGAGTTAATATTTCAGTCACGTTGTAAAAGCCATTAATTTTCTGTTCCTTTGATTATTTCAATAAAAAGGCAAATAAAATGTATAACAAGTGCTACATAGAGGTATGTATTCAATCCTATAGAGTAACTCTGCTTGGGAAAAAAAGTTTGAGAGAAAAAAAATATTTTATTGGAGTTAACCAAGTAGAGAAAAATGGAGAGGAAGACAAGTGTAAAGTCACTATGAAGCTCTCTTCGGTCTGTCCTTTTATCCCCAAGAATCTCAGTGGTAAAATGTGAAGTTCAAGAAATCCTTGTTGACTAAATACTGCCCTCTGGTGGCCACATTGTACTTTGTGCTCCAGAACTGTCCCATTTTTTCCTTCAAAACTTACCCATCCTGTATTCCAGTCACATAAGACTGACCTGAAATGACAGCCTAATATTTCTGACAAAACTGATGCAAATACAGTCAAGTTTTAGACTTCCCATCCAATCAGTGGTCACTTTATAGAAACAAATCCTGGAAAGAGTCACTAAAAATAAATCCAGGACAGGGATAATACCCCTCATGCAGGCAGAATCCATAGTGGATCCCTCACTCCCCAACAGGATGAACATAATGGACTGAATGTATCTCCCCGACATTCATATGCTGAACACCTAACCCTCAATATGATGGTATTAGAGGAGGGAGGGCCTTTGGAGGTAATTTAGGCCATGAGAATGGAGACAGCATCAATGAAATTTGTGCCCTTAGAAGAGACCATAGGCAGCTCTCTAGCCATTTTCTGCTAGGTGAGCACACATGGAGAGTGCCAGCTATGAACTAGGAAGTAGTCCCTCACTTCCAAATCTTCTGGTCCCTTAATCTTGGGCTTCCCAGCTTCCAGAACTATGAGGAGTAAGTGTCTGCTGCTGAAGTCACGCAGCCTATGTACCCTGTTATAGCAGCCCTGACTGACTATGACTAACCAAACATTTTCACATCTCCTCCTCAATGTTTCTCTACCTTTCT
Organism: Cacajao melanocephalus; assembly: GCA_963573385.1. NCBI lineage: Eukaryota > Metazoa > Chordata > Mammalia > Primates > Pitheciidae > Cacajao > Cacajao melanocephalus. The sequence continues at coordinate 10,065 of CAUYLG010041792.1, forward strand.
CCCTGCAAGGATTCAGATATTGTTGCCACAAACTTTGCCTAGACCCTGCTGTACCCATTCCATTAGTCTGTCAAATCTAAAATCCTCTCCCATAAAGCCAAATGCAATATATTTTATCCCTGACAGAGGGTAAAAAAAGGTAAGATGGGGCCAGGCATGGTAGCTTACCCCTTGATATGGGGTGGCTGTGTACCCACCCACATATCACCTTGAAATCTCACGTTTTGTGGGAGGGACCAGGTGGGAGATAATTGAATCACTGGAAGAAGGCTTTCCCGTGCTGTTCTCATGATAAGTCTCACAAGATCTGATTGTTTTATAAAGAGGAGTTCCGTTGCATGGGTTCTCTCTCTCCTCTTGTCTGCCACCATGTGAGATGTGGCTTTCACCTTCCACCATGATTGTGAGCCACATGGAACTGTAAGTCCAATAAACTTCTTTCTTTTGGAAATCATCCAGTCTGGGGTATACCTTTATCTGTAGCATGAAAATGAACTCATATACCCCTGTGTAATCTCAGCACTTTGGGAGGCTGAGGTGGAAGGTCTGCTTGAGCCCAGGAGTTCAAAACCACCCTCGGCAACATCGTGAGACCACATCTCTACTAAAAATTTATTTTAAGTTAGCCAGGAGTGGTCACCTACACCTGTAACCCCAGCTATGCAGGACGATCACTTGAGCCCAGGATATCAAGGCTGCAATAGGCTATAATCGGGCCACTGGCAGGGTGACAGAGTGAAACCCTGTCTCAAAAAACAAGAAAAAGAAGAGGTAGGATGAGAAACTCTTGGTCTTCATTTCCAAGTGAATTAAGAGTAATCATTTTTTCCCTATTTATCATCCCTCATTTCATGTACATAATTATGGCCCATGGATATATCTCATATGTCCAGGCTTTTCCCACCTTCTCTTGCTCTTCAATTTTTATATCTATCAGCCACCATTCCATGCCTCAGAGAGCTATACATTCAAGGATAAGCCTCAAAGTTTGGTTTCATTTCAACACATTCTCCCGCAACCATTTTGGTATAAACAATGAGCAGCTGCGTACCCAGTTTCCACAGGACAAATCCAAGCAAATATTCCACAGGTTCAAGTGCTTTCCCCCCCCCTGTTGACAAGGCCTGGAGGCTGCTCAGGATGGGCAGATGAGAAGATTAAAATGCATTGCCAGGCTTTCATCTTTTAATTGGGCTCTCTCTTTGGCATTCTTTTGGAAGACAAAAGCGTGGGATGAGGCTTTAGTTTCCTTCCACTTCACACAAACATGAGTCAACTCTAGCCAGAAGGGGTAGAGAACACTCAAATATGTGGCCAAGCAGCCTCATTCCCAGAGGCCAGCACCGTTCACAGAAACTGCAAATCCAGCTTATTCCAAGTTCATGTCTGTGTTTTACAGGATGTTCACTGAGTATCTGCTATCCAAAATGATATCAAAGCAAATTCCATGGAAAATCTAAACCAAAAGATACTCAGGTGAAATCTTTTCATGTTATCTAACAAATTCTGGGAAAATCACCTGGATGATAAACAACTGGAAAGTTATGGAAAACATTATTTCCAGTTTCCAGTATTGCCACTTTCACACGATAATTTACTGAATAGCTGAAGATAGGGGGAATTCACCAGAGTTAACCCAACAAGTCACCATGCCATAGAAGATCAAACCTTGAAGGGGCCTCTATGATTACCTAACAGCTGGTATAAGTATAAATCACTATACATAAGTGACAAAATTAGGGCTCTTCCCTTAAAGAGACAAAGTAAAACTGGTAGGGCTGAGCAGACAGTGTACATGTGTGTGTGTGTGTGTGTGTGTGTGTGTGTATGTGTGTATGTGTAATATGTGTGTATATATATATACACACACATATATCACATACACACATATGTATGTATGTATCACAACACGCACAAGGTTTGGGTTAGACACAACTGTTTCAATTCCAGCCCTGCCACTCTCTAGCTATGTTACAGGATTTCTGAGCCTCCCTCTATTTTTCATTCTATTTAACCCAATTTGCCTAAGAACGTTGACCAACTCCTATGTCCTTCCCAAAGGCTTTCTGCCTTCCATGGTAAAACTTGTTTAACAGCAACAACAACAAAAAACAAAAATTTCGAAGTGACAAAGTTGAGATACAACGTGCTTTTCCACTACTTCTGTACACCAAAAACAAAATTCTAAGGCCCCCCCACAACCATCTGAATGGACAGCTCCTCTCGGCCAAGGGCATTGCAAAGTTAATCTGAAAAACTAGTTCAGGCTATGATGGGAAGTGGGGGTCAGGTGCCTCATTATGCCCCCCTCCCTTTTGAAATTCAGGAAAAGCTGACCTGCATTAACATCAACACAGACCTTAAGTCTGATAAGAAATGTTCACAATTTATCCTCTCTGAAGCCTGCTACCTGGAGGTTTCATCTACATCATAAAAGCGTGGTCTCCAAAACCCCTTATCATCACCTAGGCATTCCTTTCTATTGATAATAATTCTATCAACATATTGCCAATCAGAAAATTTTTAAATCTACCTATGGCCTAGAAGCCCACCTGCATCGAGTTGTCCCACACTTTCAGATAGAACCAACGTAAACCTTACATGTACTGATGTATTATATCTCCCTAAAACATATAAAAGCAAGTTGTACCCTGACCACTTTGGGCACATGTCAGGACCTCCTGAGGCTGTGTCCTTAACCTTGGCAAAATAAACTTTCTAAATTGATTGAGACATGTCTCAGATACTGCTAGGTTCACACATCATATTGCCAATGTATGTACTTAAGATACTGCCCTTGGGTTTAAAAGTACTAGAGAACAATGGCATAGCTGACTAGAAATCTGCTAAGGAAAATATAAGGATGACATTGTATTATATAAGAATCACAATTATTGGTGCTAGAACACAACTGATGTCTATATGCAAACAAACATAAACCTCAGTTCAAACTGTCCACCATATGCAAATATAAATCAAAAAGATTCTTAGACCTAATTGTAATATCTAAATGTATAAAACTTTTAGAAGTTTTATAACATTAGAAATAATTTTTGTGATATTAGGCTAGGGAAAAATGTATGAGATATGAACCACAAGCACAATCAATAGAAGGGAAAAAAAGACAAATTCAATTTCATCCAAATTAAAACTTCTACTTTTTGAAAGGCATTGTTAAAAGGCTGAAGCAGGAGAATCACTTGAACCCGGGAGGTGGAGGCTGCAGTGAGCTGAGATTGCCACTGCACTCCAGCCTGAGCAACAGAGCAGGAGTCCATCTCAAAAGAAAAAAAAAAACAAAAAACAGTCAAACCACTGGAAGAAATGTTTGAAAACATATCTGATAAAGGAGTTATATCTAGAAAATAGAACTCTCAAGCAATCCAATTTAAAAGATGGGCAAACAAATAATCTGGACACTTCATTGAAGATATATGGCAAATAAGCACATGCGAATGTGCTCAATATCAATAGTATAATAAAAGACACAGATTTTAGTACAACCCTTGTGGATTTATTAATTCAATGGACATTTATTAGGCTCTTATTGTAGTAAACACTGGATTTGCAAAATCATATGACATGCATTGTTTTAAGAATTAAATGTGCAAGGAACAAAGGTAAATCAACAATGAAATGGACTAGAATTACAGTAATCTACACCATAATGACTGGATACTTCTGAGAAGTATAACCTTAGGCGATTTTGTAAAAAAAAAAAAGGACTGTCTTTGATGTTGACCTCCGACAGCTTTCAAGGCCCCCACCCTCCCCTTTCCTCTTCACCCCATATCTAGGCAACTTAATAAGAAAGCCCATATATACCATCTGTCCCTTGGCACTCATGGAAATTTCAAACTACCCATCCTGACTGGCAAAAAAAAAGGAACCCCAGCCAGGTCTCATCCCTTAACCACAGTAAAAGTCTCAAACCACCAACCCTCTCCCCATCTCCTCACTTCAGACAATGTCCGAGCCCTTCTGTGAATCTTTGGCAATTTACTTTATGAGTCATAAACTATTTAACATCCACTGGTACCTGTGTGCCATTTGTCCTGACATCCAGAAATTCATGGAGAAGGAGAAGGCCTAATGTCTAACAGAGGAAGCCAGGTGCTCAAACAGAACAATTAAGTCATTAGGAAAATTCAGATTAAAACCACTACCGCATACCCATAAACATATTAGTACTACCTTTAAGAATGGCTAAAATTTTAATAATTCACAATAGCAAGTACTGACAAGGGTGCAGAAGAATAGAATTCTCATACATTGTTGGCAGAAATGCAGAACAGTGTGGCCGATGTGGAAAGCAGTTTGTCTATTTCTTGTAAACTTTAGCATATACTTTCCATATGACTCATCAATCCCACTCCTCAGTATTTACTCAAGTAAATAAAAAGCCTAGTATGAATGTTCATAACAGCTTCAAATTTGCCAAAAAAAACTGGAAATAACCTAAATCTCCTTCCAATGGATTAACCAACTGTGTTACATCCATGCAAGACAAGACTACTCAGCTATAAAAAGAAATGAGGTATGGATGATATAAACAACACTGTAGATAAGTCTCAAATACAGTATGCTAAGTGAAAGAACCCAGACTCTAAAGGCTACAAATAATAAGATTCCACTTATATATACATATATGACATTCCCAAAAAGACAAAACTACAGGTACCTATAAAGACTGAAAACAGATCAGGGGTTGCCAGGGCAGAGGGTGGAGTGGGAAGAGTTGATCACAAAAGGGTGCACAAAGAAACTTGGTGGGGGAGGGTGATGGGACAATGCTGTATTCTGTTGAACTGACAGTTACATAACTGTATGCATTTGCCAGAACTCAGTACACTAAAAATGATAGATTTTACTGTAAATCATATCTCAATTTAAAAAGATGAGTCAATAGTATGAAACAGCTATCAGAAATGTTGCTGTTAGCTGAACGGATAGTAACAGAAGCTTAATATAGTGGCTTGTTGGCCGGGCGCGGTGGCTCACTCCTGTAATCCCAGCACTTTGGGAGGCCAAGGCAGGCAGACCACGCGGTCAAGAGATCGAGACCATCCTGGCCAACATGGTGAAACCCCATCTCTACTAAAAAATACAAAAATTAGCTGGGCGTGGTGGTGTGCGCCTATAGTCCCAGCTACTAGGGTGGCTGAGGCAGGAGAATTGCTTGAACCCAGAAGGCAAAGACTGCAGTGAGCCGAGATTGTGCCACTGTACTCCAGCCTGGTGCCTGGCAACAGAGCAAGACTCTGTCTCAAAAAAAAAAGAAAAAAAAAAAAAAGATAGTGGCTCATAGACTTTACTGAGGATTAATAACTCAAGATGGATTAAAGATTTAAATGTAAAACCCAAAACTATAAAAACCCTAGAAGAAAATCTAGGCAATACCATTCAGGACATAGGCATAGGCAAAGATTTCATGATGAAAACATCAAAAGCAATTGCAACAAAAGTAAAAATTGACAAGTGGGATCTTATTAAACTAAAGAGCTTCTGCACAGCAAAAGAAACTATCATACTGCAATCCATCCATGTGACAAAGCTCTAATATCCAGAATCTATAAGGAATTTAAACAAATTTACAAAAAAAAAACCTCATTAAAAAGTAGGCAAAGGACATGAATAGACACTTCTCAAAAGAAGCCATTTATGCAGCCAATAAACATATGAATAAAAGCTCAACTCACTGATCATTAGCAAAGGTAAATCAAAACCACAATGAGATACCAGTGAAAATGGCAATTATTAAAAAGTTAAGAAACAACAGATGCTGACAAGGCTGTGGAAAAATAGGAACCCTTTTACACTGTTGGTGGGAATGTAAATTAGTTCAACCATTGTGGAAGACAGTGTGGCACTTCCTCAAAGACCTAGAACCAGAAATATGATTGGACCAGAAATATGATAGGGTATATTACTGGGTATATACCCTAAGGAACATAAATCATCTGTTATAAGGATACATGTACGCACATGTTCATTGCAGCACTATTTACAATAGCAAAGACATGGAATCAACCCAAATGGCCATCAATGATAGACTGGATAAAGAAAATGTGGTGCACATACACCATGGAATACTGTGCAACCATAAAAAAGGACAAGTTCATGTCCTTTGCAGGGACATGGATGGAGCTGGAAGCCATTATCCAAAGCAAACTAACACATGAATAGAAAACCAAACACCACATGTTTTCACTTATAAGTGGGAGCTGAACAATGAGAACACATGGACACAGGGTGGGGAACAACACATACTGGGGCCTGTAGGAGGGAGATCATCAGGAAAAATAATTAATGCATGCTAGGCTTAATACCTAGGTGATAAATTGATGGGTGCAGCAAACCACCGTGGCACATATTTACCTATGTAACGAACCTGCTCATCTCACACATGAATCCCAGAACTTAATTAAATTAAATTAAAGAAAAAAAAAAAGAATCACCAAGACCGATGGGTATGGTAGCTCACACCTGTAATCCCAGCACTTTGGGAAGCCAAGGCAAGTGGATTACTTGGGTTCAGGAGTTCAAGACCAGCCTGGGAAACATGGAAAACTGCATCTCTACAAAAAATACAAAAATCAGCTAGATGTGGTGGCACATGCCTACAGTCCCGGCTACTGAGGAGGTTGAGGCGGGAGGATCACTTAAGCCCAGGAGGTCAAGGCTGCAGTGAGCTGTGATCACACCACTGCACCCCAGCCTG
>CAUYLG010041793.1:0-16112 GCA_963573385.1 Cacajao melanocephalus
CCCGTGTGGCTCCTCCGCCGGGAATCTCCTAGTCTGTGGGCAACAAAAATTCGTCTGAAAGTGCGGCATCCACTCGCTCTCTGCGCTTTCACTGGGAGCTACAATCCTGAGCTGTTGTTAATCGGCCATCTTGGATCTCTCGAGAGACCCTATTTCTATCAGTATCTTTTATTGATTATATTTGAAGATAGTTCACTTTTGAAAAGCTCTTCTATTCCTTAATATTACCAAAAATAATCTTTAACAGGACCAAATATGCTTCTCACAACTGATTCAACCTGAATCAAGTGAGGGCCAGGTACAAGGGAAGCTAGGAATCCACATCTACGTGGGAAAATGTTTAAGGACAAAAATAGCATTTCAACTCATTTCATCAGAAAATATATTTTAATAATATTATAGTAGAAAAGAATCACTAAAACCATTTAAATCTACATTGTTTGCTATATCCGTATTTTTTCCAGCTTTAGTTGGGAAAAAATCATTATTTTCGACACTCATCTATAAAAATAATTTAATGGGGATCAGAAAAGTCAAAATAGTTAAGCACAGTCCCTATTAATAGAGTAAAAGTGAAATAGAGCAATAATGTTAACAGATTGTAGTGCAGGAAATGAGAATGGACGCAATAGTTTTTTTAACCATATTTTAAATTAAGTATAACACATAAAAACTGTATAAAACAAAATGTCCAATATAACAATAATTTTAAGATGAACAGCTAAGTGGGTCAAGAAATAAACACTGCCAGAAGCTCTGCATGTGCATCTTCTAATCACAGGTCCTTCTTCTGCTTCCATCTTAGGTAACCTTGTCTTTATATCTATACTTGTCATCTCTTAATATTTTAATCACTTCCTTATCTTGTTTTACATTAATACTTACCATCTCTTAATAGCACAGCTGATTTCTGCCTGTTGATGAACTTTATATAAATGCAATCACATTGTATACTTTTGTGGTTTTATCTCTTTCACTCAGTATTATGCCTAGAAGATTCATCCATGTTGATGTGTATAGCAATAGCTTATTCATCATCCTTGCTATATGATCTCCCATTGTATGACTATATCACATTATATGATTATATCACAATTTCCATCTAGTATTCCCCTTATGCATATGTTACACCTTTTATAGTTGTCCCACAGTCCTTAGATATTCTCTTTTTTCTCTTTTCCCAGTCTTTGTTTTCTCTGCTTTTTAGTTTTGGAGGTTTATGTTGAGATATTCTCAGGCTCAGAGACTCTTTCTTCAGCCATGTTCAATCTACTGATAAGCGCATCAAAGGCGTTCTTTATTTTACAATGTTTTTACTCTCTACCATCTCTCTTTTACATTGTCCACCTATTCTTGCATGCTGCCTTCTTTATCTATCACAGCCATTAGTATATTAATCACAGTGGATTTAAATTCCTCATCTGATAATTCAGAATCTCTACATGTCTGGGTCTGAAGCTTGCTCTATTCTCCTCAGATTGCATTATTTGCCTTTTGTTATGCCTTGTAATTTTTTCTGGTAGCTGAACATAATATACTAGGTAAAAGGAACTTCTGTAAATCAGCTTTTAGTAATGTAGTAGTTAGGTGGGGTAAAGGGGAGGCAAGACATTCTATCATCCTATGATTAAGTCTCAGTCTTTTAGTAAGCATTTGCTTCTGGTCTACAAACTTGTTAAGTGTTTCCTCAGTATTCTTCTCCTCTCTTTGGTAGGACAGGACGGCTAGAAGTTGTCTGGAGTTTAGTATTTCCCTTCTCTGATGCAGAAGGTTAAAGCTGACAAGAGTTAGGTATTTCCCTTCCATGGAGTCAGGCTCTAATAATATCCCAGCAGGTTAAGATTTAGCTAACTAATTTCTCCTGGGGGCAAACCTTATTAAGAAGAGTACAGTGCTCTGGCATATTTCAAAATGGTTCTGCTGCCAGAAGTACATAGGGATTTTTCTGCAATATTTACTATGAGAATCTAATTGAGCTCATGTAGGTAAGTCTAACAAAATAGTGGGGTTTCCCCATGACTGAGTCCCCCTGGAGTTTCTAACTTTCGGCGTTGTTCACATTGAACCTCCTGTAATTCGTCAATTACAGTTCAGGTTTTTCTACCATGGCACTGCTTCCTGTGGGATTTCTATTTGTGACTGTATGCTCTAGTAAGCTGTGACTCTCAGTATTTACCAGTCTGTCTCTCTAGTCTTTTGGGGACAGTGGTTTCCCTGTGTCCTCCTCTATCCTGGGTCCAATAGGAGGTAATTTCTCAGTTTGCTCAATGGTTTACCTGTTAGGGTTGGAGTGGCAACTTCTAAGCTCCCTACATGTGGAACTGGAAATCAAAAGTCCTATTAACATTTTTGTACATGTCTTTTGGTGCATGTATTTCTGTTGGCTACATCACTTCAAAGTAGAAATACTGGGTCACATAGTATGCGTATTTTCATCTTTAGTAGATAATTACAAAGAATTTCCAAAGTAGTTCTACCAATGCTCTTGCAACAGTGTACAAGGTGTACAGAGATTTCTATTTTTCTGTGTCCTTGTCAACACCTGTTACATTTTGTTTTTCTAGCAGACATCCTAACAGGAGTTAGATGATATATCATTGTGGTTTTTATTTGCATTTCTCTGATAATTAGTGATGTTGAGCACCTTTTCATATACCTGTTGGTCATCTGTGATTTTTTTTTTTTGAAGAAATGTCTATCCAAGTCCTTTGCCCATGTTTAAATTGCTAAGACAGTAGAATAGATTCCAAGTGTTCTTACCACAAAAAAAGATAAGCATGTAAGGTACTGCATAAGCGACTTAGCTTGATTTCGTCATTCCACAATATATGCCTATCTCCAAGCACTGTATTGTACTTAATCTATACACTTTCTAGTTGTCAATTAAAAACATAAATTAAAAAACAAAATGTAATTGAGGCTAACAACTAATCAACTAAATGCCTGAGTTTAATATGTACGTTAATTAGCCATAATAAATGATTATAACAATTTAAGCAATAAATAATAATTGAATAAAATATGTATAATGGTAGGAAGTCACAAGTCCTATAAGGGGGCAGATAAAATAGTAAGAGGGCTATAATTGCTAGGGGTGGTGGTACAGTTTTAAATGGGGTGTTTAGGGAAGGCTTTGATGAAAGGCGACATTATGCAAAGGGAGTGAGCTAAGAGATGCTTAGAAAAGTAAGTTTTTTTGGGAGGAAGAGAGAAGAGCATGTGCAGAGGCTATGGAGAGCTAATGTGGTATGTTTGAGTAAAAGCCAGGTAAACAGTATTGCTGGAGCAGGGTGTGCGAAGAAGAGAACAGTTCAAGTGTTTATTAAAAAAATGTCCTCAATGATTTAGAGAATATAAATGGTTAATTCAGTTAATACCAAACTAAAAGAAGAATGTACCACACAGATTCCATACTAGTTATGTAACCCATAGTACATAAGGAACTTCAGATTGATCAAATCAGCTGGCAGAAACAGGAAATAATCCATTACTTTTATAAATGATCCTTTACTGTGACCCAGGTTAAGCAAAACTGTATGTAAGGGAAACTCTAAAACTATATAAGCAACCACAGGGTTATACTTGGTTGATCTATATCAATAACAAATTGAGAATTAAAATGCACTCTGAAATCATGGAAATGGACCAAAACAATAAGGAAGTTCTAATATGTACACTGAATGCATCATTGCCTTGTAAAAATATAAGAAGACCAAAGACTTCATCACAACTAATAGTTGATGAGACTGGTTTTCCTCTCTTGCCTTTGGAGAACAACAATTATTACCTGCTGGGTGAAACTTTTCCTAGATATCGTAATGATAATTTCAATGAAATTTATAGGATAAGTCACAGTAATAAAAATTTCTTTCATTCTTCATATTGGTTAAAAAAAAATCACCCAGGTCAAGGAAGTATGCCTAATTTTATAACACAGCTGTGTGGTGAAGGTTTCCAAATCTGTGTACATGACAAAACATTTTCTCATGTTACTATCTCATTAAAAAAAAGAACTCCCATGTGAGCCAATTCATTCTATCCTAAGAAAACATTTTTGCATATTTCACATTCTCTTTTGATATCTGCCAGAATCATCTTTTGATAATGAAGCACAACCATGTTTTCTTGAACCGTACAGGAAAGTAAATATGCACACTGGGACTTTTTATACTGGATACATTTGTGGGGGTTTGAGAAAGTATTTTGATGCTTATTTTTCTTGAATTTATTGTTATTACTGTTAATCATTTTTCAGAAAAGAAGCTAAGAAACAATTTGAGGTATGGCCACATGTAAGTATGGTGCTCAGGTGTGGATTGTGTGAAATCTGTTTCATTAAACAGGCTTTAAAAAAAAACAGTAAATCTTAAAAATCCTTCAAATACTTCACCTGTTTACATAGCTTACTACAGATGCATCCGTTTTTCTGGGAGAGCAGCAATGATGCCTATGTGTCATGACTAAGTAAAGCCGCGACAAGCAGTACACTTCAACATCTTCAAAAGAACATTCTCACTGCCTCTCTGCCTATTTATTTATTAGTTTCACCCACCTGAGGCAGTAATGGCAGGGTGCTCCCCCACTATATAAGCAGAAAACAAAAGAACATAGTACACAGTTTCTCTTTTTATATGACTGCAACATTTGTAAGGCATGTCTTAGGCAATGTGCAATGTAAACCAGACAGCCTTCAGAGATAAAGCTGCTAGCTGTCAAAACACCGGTCTAGAAGTAATCCTAGTTTAATTTATCTCCTCCCCCATATGGCCATGTGTTCCTCTCCTTAGGATCACACTGGAAACACAAGCCTAGTCAGCTTATTTAATAAGTATGCAGTTTATAAATTGCAAATGCCATTATATTTTAATCGAGAGGTTGTTTTTTGAGATTATTTTACTGTCTTAAAAACTTTGTATGTCAGAAAGATGAGAATATGCCTTGCAGGTAAGTACTTAGATTAACAGTAGTAGTGATAGATTACTATTTTCTAGGTACTACACTTGTGCACTTTACATATATTCTTTCATTTAATACACATAAAAACCTTATGAAGTTCCCTTATTCCATTGAAAACTGAGGTTTGGCCACAAAGTGACAAAGATGAGATATGAATTCAAACAGGATGACTTCTGAGCTCATGCCATTAACTGTTATATACACTATATACTTACATATAAAATAAGTTCTTTGTAATCGTTATTGTTTGGAGGCAATTTTCTTAGGTTGAACCGATTACTACTATTATTGTTAGATATGGGCTAATCTTTACAAGTGTCTCAAATCATTTAGCTCCAGAAATAATTAAACCCATATCCTAAGAAGTAAAGCACAGGGTCTTTCAACTACTGCTTACTGAAACAAAATTATGCCATTTTAGTATGTTTCGGTTAAGATGGTACTCAAGAAACTAACCACTTTTGCCATTTTCTATTCATGTGAATTATATTTAGGCCTCCTGGGGCAGATCTTTTTCTACACTTTAATAACCTGAATGTGAAAAAAAAAAGCCACTTCGTAAGTTTAATCTTCATGCCAGGGTTGTTGATTATAAGGAATGTTTGCATATTTGCAGAGACCTTTACATAACTTATAACTGCACAAACATCTAAAACTTAGCTTCGCTATCTTCCTATAGCCCATTCTTCTCAAGTTTTTGTCATTTTATATTATCTGCACTTATCGTGAATGCAAAATGCTGTTCTCCTCATCTTGAAATCTCATGGAAACCATTTTGTTTTGGTTTGTTCCAATTCAGAATCACTGAGAGCTCATTCGGAAAACAACGAGGCTCACAAGCTCACTGCAAATTATTCTTCACCCACCGCTCCACAGCACAACTATCTCTTAGGGAGCACTTGTTATTCTGAATTGAACAGTGTTCTCCAGGTAGCCTCAGAATTCAGTGCATAATGAACAGCAAATTTTCATGTCTATAGCTACAAAAGTCTCACCTGACTACTACGGCCTTCGGCAGTATCAGACCTTTCTCATGGTTCCTAGAAGTAAAGCTGCACACAATGTGACAGGATGGCTCTGCTCATCAAGAAACTGCTACTTGGCATGAATGTGGAGCTGGAGTGTTATGTGTGGATCAGGCTCAGGCACACACACACACACACCCCACCAATATGTTTGGCAATGGCACTGGGACTGTTCTAAATGAAAACCCCCAGTATGTAAAAGTGCAGGCCTAGCATGACTGGGAGGGGGAGCCATCCATTAGATCTACTGGTTGTTCATTGGTTTGTTCATTTGTTCATTCATGAAGATATACTGAGTACCTACACAGTATGCCAGGTACTGTGCTGAGTGCTGGAGACACAGGGGTGACAAGACAAAGTCCCTGCCTTCAGAGAACATAAAGTCTAGTGGGAGAGATATTTAGAGAGGTAGCGGGACATGGGAAATCAAGAGTAAAATAGAAACATACAAAACGGGCACTCAAAACCTCTTCTCTATAAGGGCCCAGGAACCTCTGAAAAGAAGCTTAGAAAAAAATTTTCTTGACAAACACTGAGTATCTACATGAACAAAGTGTTGATGATAGAACACAGGGTTATTCAGTGAAACCAGTAAAAAAACAAATTGTTCCCTACTTAACTTTGCTGAAAGACACTGTGAAACATGCATAGTTCAGTTCCATACACTAAAATGCCACTCTTATACCACTACTAAGATGAGGCAAAGGTATCTGTGACAGGGTTTCAGACCAAGGATGAATGATATAATGCAAAGGCCCACAGCCAGAGGCATGTCCAGGGCACACAGCACAGCACCAGCCACAAGGGATTTCTGCCACAGAAGCTGCCCCAGGACACTCCCAGCTTCTCAGAAGTCGCCCCAGGACACTCCCAGCTTCTCAGAAGTCAACTGGAAGGCAAAGAGTGCAGCTTTCTGGTTCCATTTTATCTGGTAAGAAGCAAATCCATCAGTTAGGGCAGCTAAGACCCCATGAGATAGAGACTAAACCTTGGGAATATAAGCAGTTAACTCATAGATAAAAGGTTAGGCCCAAATGACTGAAGAAGTGTGTAAGTCTCCTTAACAGCTTTGATAATGGAACAGGTTTGGATCTGTCCTGCTTAGTTCAGAAATGAAGACGTATCTGATGTTTATTTCTTCCTCACAGGTCTCTGAAGGAGGTTTCCTCCTCCCATTTACTCCCAGACAGAACAGCTTCATAAGGGTAGCATCTCTCCCGGTGGTGCCATGGTATCTCCCAGGCTCAGCAATAACCTAAATATAATTCCTGATTTCTACTGCTGTCTTACTAAACTTCTTCTTCTTTTTTTTTTTTTAGACAAAGTCTCACTTTGTCACCCAGCCTGGAGTGCAGTGGTGCAGTCTTGGCTCACTGCAACCACCACCTTCCGGGTTCAAGAAGTTCTTCCACCTCACCCTCCCTAGTAGCTGCAATTGCATGCATTTGCCACCACACCCAGATAATTTTTGTGCTTTTGGAAGGGACAGAATTTCACCACGTTGGCCAGGCTGGTTTCGAACTCCTGACTTCAGGTGATCCATCCACCTCAGCCTCCGAAAGTGTTAGGATTACAGGCATGAGCCACTGCGCCCGCCCTGCCTTACTAAACTTCTGGGATCTCAGCTTCTGCAGAGCTGACTCTGGGGAGACTCTTACTTTCCCTAATGGGACTGGACAGCATTTCTGATAGACTTTGTCCATCAAAAGTGCCCCCACGGTATCTGAAAATGCTCTATGATGAAACTGGGGATCATATGCTCTGTGTTAGTAACTAAGAAATTCACCTAACTCAATGCTTCTAGACAGTTGTTCAGTGAATACAGCTAATATTTCCAATTGATAGAATTAACTGATGGTTTTCAAATGCATACAGCAAAAGTTTGCATTAAGTTATTAAGTGCATTTGTCACCATTAAATCAAAGCAGACTGATTTTGTCTTTCTATCAAAAAGACACATGCACTTACATGTTCATTGTTGCACTATTCATAATAACAAAGGTATAGCAACAACCCACGTGCCCATCAGTGGTAGACTGAATGAAGAAAATGTGGTACATATACTCCATGGACTACTATGCAGCCATAAAAAGGAATGAAATCATGTCCTCTGCAACATGGATGGAGCTGGAGGCCATTATCCTAAGCAAATTAATGCAGCAACTGAAAACCAAATGCTGCATGTTCTCACTTGTAAATGGGAGCTAAACATTGAGCATATATGGATATAAATACGGGAACAATAAACACTGTGGACTACTAGAGGATGGGGGCATTGAAAAACTACTTATTGGGTACCATGCTCACTACCTGGGTCACAGGATCTGTACCACAAACCTCAGCATCACGCAATATTCCCATGCGACAAACCTACATATGTACCCTCTGTATCTAAAATAAAAGTTGAAATTTTTTAAAAAAGCAATCTGATTTTGAAATAATTCTATAATATTCTCAATTAAGTTCCACCTTTCTTTTTAAAGGTAAAAAGCATACCTTTTATTTTCAACATTGTAAAATCTTTATGTAAAGATTTCTTGGAATATACTTTCCACCAGTAAAGTATAATTACTACAGGAAAGATGTACATTCTGTTAGGGAAAGTACGCTGTGAGTGCTTCAGTTAGTCCTCCTATAGATCACCATAAAATATGTGGTTTCAGACTTTTATTGTAAGGTAAAAATGTTTCTTCTTTTGAAAAATTACTCCAAAGCAATGAGGAAGTCATGAAACAAACATAACCTCTATCTTTAACGAATCTAGGACACAGTTGTAACAACAAGCCACAATACACTCTCCCTCAGTCTTATGAGGGTAAATGCCCTGCAAACATATTTATTCTATTTACACATTTTTAACTTATTCAACAAGTTAAAAATAGAATCCCCTTTCATCCATTGATTTCAAGTGGGAAAACTTCCTTAATATAAATAAGATATAATGGATTGACAGACATTAAAGTCTCTAACATGAAAGACAGCACAACAAATATGAAAGAAACTCAGAGGAAAAGACAATGAAGAATCAGAAGAAATTATAATTGGTTTGAGCTAAGAGAAAACACTATATCAATGATGAGTGGGATATAAAAGGAACACTCAATAAACAAAGCAGTATTCTTTTTTTTTTTTTTTTTAATTTATTTATTTCTACAGATACAAGGTCTTACTCCGTTGCCCAGGCTGGAGTGCAGTGGCACAGTCATAGCTCACATCAGCTTCAACCTCCTGGGCTCAAGTGATCCTCCTGTCTCAGCTTCCTAAGTAGCTGAAACTACAGGCATGCACCACCACACCAGGCTAATTTTTGTATTTTTTGTAGAGACAGGGTCTCAGTATGTTGCCCAGGCCAGTCTTGACCTCCTGACTTCAAGCAATTCTTCCACTTTGGCTTCCCAAAGTGCTGGGATTACAGGCATGAGCCACTGTGCCTGGTCAAGACAGTATTAGTAAAAAAAAAAAAAAAAAAATTATACTTCAATAATAAAAAAAAAATCAGTGAAAAGGTTAGAAGATTAAGAGTGGAAAAAAATTCCACTGAAAGCATAGAGATGAGCAGGTGGAAAGAAAATCAGAGACCCAATCCAGGAAAACTAATGTCCTATTAAATGAGTTCTAGAAAGAAAAGACAGGGAAGGAGGAAAGGGAACATGACAGAAATAAAATATGAAAGTTTCCTCCAAACTGAACAAGATGGATACATAGGTCTTCATATTGAAATAGCCATCAAGTGTCAGCGGCAATGTATTAGTCTCCAGCAGCTGCTTTAACAAATTGCTACAAATGGGTGGCTTCAAATAACAAAAATTTAATCTTTGGCAATTTTGGAGGCCAAATCAGTATCACTGGGCTGAAATCAAGATGCCCTTGCTGCACTGTGTCAAGAAGCCCTAGGGGAGAATCCATTCCTTGCTTCTTCCAGCTTCTGATGGCTGCTGCTATTCCTTGGCCTATGGCCTCATCATGCCCAGAGTTTCACTTTTTGATAACTTAGAAATTCACCAAGTTAATAGTTACAGCTACATGATTTGAGCTTACCTCACTCAGATTCTAAGCTGTGTGGTTTTTTTTAAGAGGGAACAACAAAAAAAAAAACAACAAAAAACCAGGTACCTTCAGTGTGAAACTCATAAACACATCAGGTCAATCTGGTTCTCCACCTAACTCTAGTTTCACCGTACAGTAATAGCCCATGTTTCCAGTGTAATATATAATATGAGAAGCTAACAACTGCATGCCACTGTCTGCTACTTCTCTGTGACTATCACTTCTCTGAGACATATATAAATCAATAAAAGCTCCAATTTTATATTTTTAAATCTTTTGTTAATAAAAGAAGCATTTTCATCTTCACTTTATTTATTTTAACCAATGATCTAAACTGTGAAATCCAAACTTGTACTAGATTGACTTGGCCCCTGTCTCCTTTTTCCAATTACAGTCAGATCCTGCATAATTGTTCCAATACAGGTGACTGGAATAACCTCCATGGAAATACAAATATCACTGGCTGACAGGATATATTTTCAAAAAGTATACATCTACATGTAGCTAATATACAAAATAAATTCAAGAAGTTGGCTTAACGGCAGGTTTTACTTCTTCATTTGTTGGTTAGTATAAAGGTGTATTTAAATGTTTCTTCTGGACCACAGGATATAGAAGAAGAGTGTGGGGAGGGCAAAGAAATAGCCTATATATTATATAATATAATGCAATGAAAGTTTCCCAGTCGACTAACTATGGCCTTCTAGACTAATTCTACTTAGAGAACATAATTGTTACTGGTTAAAGGATAATTTCCACTTGCTAGTTAATAAGGCAGAACCTATTCACTTATTTCTGCTCCTTCTCAAAATCCATGTAAAAGAAAATAATAAAAAATATATAATCCCAGTAGAACAAGGAGGAGAAGAGAATACTGGCAGCAAATGAGGGGTGACAACAGAATTTAAAAAGTTGGAAAGTAGACAGAGGAACAAACAGAATGATAGCTGAGTAAGTGGTGCCTCCAGAGACGGTGATACAAATAAAGACAGTTCATTCACAGAACCTTTGAAGGTGGAGAATACGAAAAAACAGAGGTACTGGCTAAAAATCTTTCATTTCTTCCACACTATTGAAACTGCTCAAAG
Organism: Cacajao melanocephalus; assembly: GCA_963573385.1. Taxonomy (NCBI): domain Eukaryota; kingdom Metazoa; phylum Chordata; class Mammalia; order Primates; family Pitheciidae; genus Cacajao; species Cacajao melanocephalus. Next base: position 11,117 of record CAUYLG010041793.1, read on the forward strand.
TCATCAAAGATCTCCACGTTGCTAAATCCAATAGTCAGTTCTCAGTCCTTATCTAATGTGACCTGTATGACGTATCCAGTAGAGCTGCTCACTTTTCTCCTTGATACACTTATTTTAGTTGGCTCCAAGAATACATCACTGGTTTTTCTTTTCACTTCTCTGGTCTTTCTTTTTCAATCTCCTTTGACAACAGACATCTCAGACTAAAAAAAAAACCAAAACAAAACAAAAAACAAACAAAAAACCCACTAACTTCCTATTCTACATTTCCACTTGAGATGTCTAAACAACATATTGAACTTCATATTTCAAAACTAAACTTCTGATCTTCCCCCTACCTAATCCATCCAATGTTCCTTAATTTAGTTAATGGCAACTCACCCATCTTTCCTTCTGCTCAGCTCCAAACTTCACAGTCACTCTAGGTCCTCCCTTTCGCTCACATTCAGCATCTAATCAGTTAAGAAATTCTTTGGCTTTCCCTTCAACATACATGCACAATCAGATCCCTCTTCCTCACCTCAACTGCTACCTCGATGGTCTAATCACCATGCACACCCAGCATCACTCACTTGAATTATTCCAACAGCCTTGTAACGGGCCTCCCTGTTTCCATTCTTGTTCTTACAGTCTATTCCAAACACAGCAGCCAGAATGTTCCTTTCAAAACCAAAGTCACATGTCATTCCTGCTTATTCAGAGTAAAAGCAGTCTTTGACACTGCTCTCTTATTACTTCACACCTTATTCACTTTGCTCCAGTCACACCAGCGTTGCTGCTTCTCAAACAGGCATACTCCTGGCCTTAAAGCCTTTGTAATAACTATTCTGCTGTTTAGAACCCTGTACCCTAGATAGCCATGTGGCTAACTACCTCCAGCAGGTCACTTCTATGATGCTTAAAATTGCAGTTACAAAAGGAGCCAGACTTAAGTGGTTCCTAGTGGCCAAATACGGAATAATTTTATCACCAAAATCAATATAGTAATGAATCATATATCTTTAATACATCAGAAATTCGTAAGTCCATGCTGATAAATACATATACATACATACATACATACATACAAATAATACATACATAAGAAAGGAAGGTTCTTGCTTATAATAAAATACTGAGTTCTAATGGGTTTACGTGGAAAAGTACTACAGTCAGAAAATCATGGTAAAGATTAGATCAGGCAAGGATGAATAATGGACGTTGAATCTAGGAGAAAATTTTGTTGAAGAGCAGGATATTGACATGGAAAAAAAAAAGTACCTCCCCACAGATTGCTTATTCATTGCTAAGAAAAAGTAAAGTCTGCAGTGGAGAAATTTTGGATAACATCTTGATTAGGTGATTGAAATTAATATCACCAATGATGAGCAGCTGGATGTCATGTGCCTGTAGATGACCTACCCTGAGAAGGACATGGCATCACCTATGAGGTATTATATTATAGCTAAGAACGTAAAACCTCTATCTAGTCATGAGAAAAATACAAATTATATTACAGCTAAGAATGTAAAACTTCAATCTAGTCATAAGAAAACATGAGAAAAATACAACTATAGTTCCCTTTTTAAAAGGAACTATATTCTTCAAAATGTCAGTTTTATGAAAAAACAGAGGAATACTCTTGAGATGTTTCATACTAAAGGAAAATAAAGAAACATGAGAATTCAAGGCAACAGCTGACTCTCCAGACTATAGTGGAGGCGGGAAAATGCTATTAAGGACATTAGTGGGCCAAATGATAAAATGGGAATATGCAAGGTAGATTAAAGTATTACATCAATATTACATTTACTGATGTTGATAACCGTACTGTGGTTAAGGGCAATAATATATTCAATTTACTCCTAAATGTTTCAAGTAGAAATATTGTGTGTGTGTGTGTGTGTGTGTGTGTGTGTGTGTGTGTTTAAGGGAGAAAATAAAGCAAATGAGGTAAAATAGTAACAACAGGTAAATCTGATAAAAGCATATCTTGTGTTGTTGCACTATTCTTAGTCTTACAGCTCTTCTGTAAGTTTGAAATTATTTCCAAATAAACAGTTTTAAAAATCACTTGCAGTCCACCACTGCCCTCTATCCCCCAGCCATGGTGCTTCCAATCCCCTTTATCTTGCTCCACTCCTTATATCAAGGCAGTATCACCTTTAAACGTATTAATTTCCTCATTTTTATGCTTATTACCATCTCTCCTTAGTAAACTTTTCCTATTTCGTTCACAAATGCATCCAAGACCATAACAGGTCTCAGTAACAGTTCAGGGCACAGAGCAGACTCGAAGAATGAAAGGCTGGCTGAGAGGCAGCCAGTCCCCTGGGACACCTGCCTCATCCAATACCCTCAAGCAAGTCCCCCACAACCCCAGCATGGCCTGGAGGCTAATTCTGTGCAGAAATAGAAGAAAGAGGCTCCTGACCTGGCCACACCAGGCACAGAAAGAGGCAGGGGAACATCATAAAAACAGAATAAGTGAAAGCCAAAGCACTAAATGCTAAGACACTCTCACATGCAAACTCCAGCTCCTTGAGCTGTTTACTTCAGGATGCTGTGTGTTAGACAAGTGGTTTGAAAATGTTTCTCTGAAGAAACTTAATCGCTCCAGAAAAAATATGTATACTGGAGAATTCCACACCAAAAAAAGTTGGATACCTGTCCAATTACCCTGTAGTACAGCTGACCAGCTGACAAAACCCACTCCCATACAAAACCTCCCTATAGTTTTGGTGCCTCATTCTTTTTTTTTTTTTTTTTTTTGAGCCTAAGTGTTGCTCTGTCACCCAGGTTGGAGTGCAGTGGCGCAATCTCAGCTCACTGCAACCTCCTCCGCCTCCCGGGTTCAAGCCTTCCAAGTAGCTGGGAGTATGTCCTGACCTCAGGTGATCCACCAGACTTGGCCTTCCAAAGTGCTGGGACTACAGGGGTGAGCCACCATGTCTGTCCTGGTGCCTCATTCTTTTTTTTTTTTTTTATGTTGCTTTGGTTGGTAGTTCTGTTGTGGAAAACATCTGATGCCTCATTCTTAAATATGAATAGATAATGAAGAAGTACCAGACATTTGAGGAAAGTTTCACTTAAAATAGACAGACCAGTATTTTTTTTAAAAGCATGAAAAAAGGAATTCAAAATGAATACAGACAATGCAAGAGCCTAACAAAATTCTAAAAAATGTGTTTTCCTGAGAGAGACAGAGAGAGAGAGAGAGATCCATGAAATAAAAATAAAAAGGATATTACAAAAAGGAAGAAGAGAAAAAGAAATTCCTTAGAAACTATTTGCATAGATGCCAAAATCAAAAGTTTAATTAGATGAATTGGAAGATAAAGTTGGGAAAATATCCCATATTTCTCATTGTAGAAAACTAAAAATCCAAAGAAATGGATAATGGAAAAGAAAATAAATCAAGAAAATCTTTTCTGAAAGTATAACACACAAATAAGGAGAAAAAAAGAAGAGGAAAAAAAATACAAGAGTTCTCAGTATGTAAGTATGCCAGTTTCTGGACTAAAAGGGATAAACAGTCCAAGGAATATCATCATAAAATATAATACTGAGAATAAAGTGAATATTCTAAAATTTTCCAGAGGAAGAAAACTGTTCACAAAAGTAATTAAAAACTCAAAATGACGTACTTCTCAATAGCAGAGCTGGAAGAACTTAAAGCTCAGCACCAGATGCTAATGGTGTTGATGGGAGGTGAGGACGGCAGGCTATCTTGTAGGAGAGCAATCTTCTTGCCAAGAACAATTAGAAAAGTTGAGAAATTTTTTTGAAGTCCCTTTGAAGGCATCAGAGGCAGAGGAGATTTGAAGGCTAAAATGCTAGGGAAAAAAGAACTTCAGAGAGGAGTGCTGAAATAGCTTTTCTTTGTTATTTGCTGATTTGCAAGCAGTAGCTAAGAGGGCAAGAAGCTGAAGAGAGTTTCTGAAAGATCTTGTGGGCTTAAGGGAAAAACTTGGGAGTTCTGTGCCCATTAAAGAGAAGGCACTCTAGGCTTTTAGTGGAAACTATTAAAGGACTATACCCTAGAAGTAGCAATGAACTGGAAACAGGCCAGCCACTCCAAAGATAGCTTTGATTCAGCCCAATTCCCAATAGCATCAAAGTGATCTACCCTAAGAATAACTGCAAAAGCAAAGGTAAATCCTCCCTGGAGGACGATAAGATTCTAATATTATTTTAATAATTTTTCACATATAATGCCAGGTATTCAGTTAAAAAAAAAAACTTACCAAACTGTAATAGTCAATTTTACATGTCAGCTTGACTGGGCCACAGGATGCCCAGATATTTGGTCAAACAATTTGGATGTTTGAGGGTGTTTCTGGCCAAGATTAACATTTGAATGGTACATTGAGTGAAGCATATTGTCCCGCCTAATGTGAGTGAGCCTCATCCAATCAGTTGGCCTGAATAGAACCAAAAGGTTTAATAAAAGATAATTCCTTCTGCCTGATCACCTTCAAGCTGGGACTTTTTTATTTACTACCTTCAAACTCAAACTGAAACATCAGCTTTTCCTGGTTCTTGAGTCTGCCAGCCTTTGGACTGGAATTAAATCATCAGAAATTCTAGTTCTCAGACCTTTGGACTGAAACTAGAATTATATCATTGGCTCTCCTGGGTCTACAGTTTGCTGACTACAGATCTTGGGATTTGTCAACCTCTATAAACATGTGAGCCAATTCCTTACAATAAACCTCTTTCTATGTACATACATCCCATTGGTTCTGTTTCTCTGGCAAACCTGGACTAATATACAAACACATGGATAGACAAGATAACATAACCAAAACAAAAAAGGAAAGAGCATAAGTAGAAATGCAACCATATGAGATTTAGATGTTGGAATTATCAGACACAATCTTTATTTATTTTCATTTCAAATATATAATCTCTGAACTTTTATAAAAGTAATGGTATTTTTAAAAATTGTTGATGGGGCCGGGCGCAGTGGCTCACGCCTATAATCCCAGCACTTTGGGAGGCCGAGGCGGGTGGA
>CAUYLG010041794.1:0-59356 GCA_963573385.1 Cacajao melanocephalus
TTTTAGTAGAAACGGGGTTTCACCATGTTGGCCAGGCTGGTCTTGAACTCCTGACCTCGAGCAGTCCACCCGACTCCGCCTTCCAAAGTGCTGGGATTACAGGCATGAGCCAACGCGCCCGGCCATCTCAGGAGTAATATAATTAACAACTACAGAAAGGAATCTTGTAAAAGAAACTGAGAACGTATCACCAGGAGCCTTTCATTTGATACTTAGCCTGTACTAAATTAGAAGTGCTAAATTTGATATTTAGTCAAGGAAAAAGAAAGAGGTTCAAATATGAGACATGCTAACTCCTTATTACCTGAAATCCATACTTGTTAATGACCATGCATCCATTTACAGTAAAGGAATAATGCCTACATCTTACAGACTTAACATTTCATGTAACATACACCAATCAAGGAAACAGCTTTATCACTGATGTTACCTTTAATCTAACAAGATCTCTATAAATAAGAAAACCTCTTAAGTACAGATCTTTAAAAATCAAAGCAGTCACCTTTGCTGATCCACCTCTCTATTGATTACAGGTTGAGTGTCTCTTATCTGAAATGCTAGAGACCAGAAATCTTTCAGGTTTCAGATTTCGATTTTGGAATATTTGCATATACATGAGATATCCTAGGGAAGAGCCCCAAGTCTAAACACAAAATTCATTTATATTTCATATACACCTTATACATGTAGCCTGAAGGTAATATTATACAAAATTTGTAATTTGTGCAAGGAACACAGTTTTGATTATGACTCATCATGTGAAATCAGATGTGGAATTTTCCATTTGTGGCATCACACAGACGCTCAAAAAGTTTCAAACTTTGGAGCATATTGGATTTCATATTTTTGGATTAGGGATGCTCAACCCATACTCAGTCTACCAGTAAAAAACATGTTCAAAATTACTCCCCCTTTAAAATATATGATTTTTGGTATAAGGGAAAAGAGTGAATACTTTCACTTTTTTTTTTTTCTTTTTTTTTCTTTTTGAGACAGAGGAGTCTCACTCTATCACCAGGCTGGAGTGCAGTGGCGCGATCCCGGCGCACTGCAACTTCCGTTTTCAGGTTTCAAGCAATTCTCCTGCCTCAGCCTCCTGAGTAGCTGGGACTATAGGCACGCACCACCAAACCCGGCTAATTTTTTGTACTTTTTAGTAGAGACAGGGTTTCACCATGTTGGCCAGGATGGTCTCAATCTCTTGACCTTGTGATCTGCCCACCTCGGCCTCCCAAAGTGCTGGGATTACAGGCGTGAACCACCGCACCTGGCCCCTTTCACTTTTAAAATCAACTTTATATAGAGGTATATTCCATATACAGTACAATTCACCTGTTTTAAGTTATGACACAAGTTTTGAAAAATGTACACACTCATCTAACCACAACTACAATAATACAAGATATTTCTTCCATGCTGGCAAGTTCCCTTCTGTCCCTTTGAAGTCAAGTTCCTATTGCGAATCCTAGATCCAGTCAACTAGTGATCTGCTTTGTTACTAGAGACTAGTTGTGCCTATTGCTGAATTTCATACAAATGGAATTACAAAGTACCTATTTTGTATCTGCCTTATTTATTTAGCAAGTTTTTATGATGAATCTATCTTGTATGTAAAAGTCATTCATTTTTTCCTGCTGAGAAGTATTCCATTGTAAACCACAATGTTTACCTATGAACCTGGTGATGGGTTGTTGGCAGTTTGGTGGTAGTAAAAATAAAGCACTATGAACATTCACGTACAAGTCATTTCTTTTCAGTAAATATCTAAGGGTGGAATTTGGGTCATCAGTAAGTCTCTGTTTAACCTTAAAGAAACTACCAAACTTTTTCAAAGTGATAATATTTTTACTCCCAACAACCAATGTATGACTGTGCTCCTGCTGTTCCACAACCTCTCCAGCACTTGGTATTATCAGTTTTTAAATGTTTTGCCATTCTAGTAGGTGTAGGATATTAAGTTGTGGTTTTAACTTGCACTTCTCTGATGAAAGCATTTTTTCCATTGTGCACACTAGTAGTATCTTTCATGAAGCATCTATTAAAATATTTTGGCCATTTTAAAAATGGGTTATCTTATTCGTTGTACCAGTCCTTTATTTACCATGGGTACAAGTCCTTTGATGGGACTGCAAATATTTTCTCCCAGTCTGAATTTTTTTAAAGATGTTTTGAAAAGCAAAAGTTTTTAATGTTACCAAGGTCTAATTCATAATTTTTTTCCTATTGTGTTTTGTGCTTTTGGTGTCCTAAGAAATCTCTACTTGCCTCTAAATTATGAACATATTATACAAGTTTTATAGTTTTAGCTTTGATTAGGTATATGATACATTTTGAGATAACTTCTGTGCATGATGGGAAGTATTTGTTACATTTTGTTTCCTTTTTTTCTCCTTTCTATTGGAATATTTTTTGAATTCCATTTTATTTCTTCCGTTGCCATATTTAATATAGATCTTATTCTTGAAGTTGTTACTCTAGGGTTTACAATATGCATCAATTGCAGTCCACCTTTTCTTAAGGTATAGCTGTCTTCACATACCACTTCATATATGGTAAGAAAGAAAAGAATTTTGCAAAAATATATTTTTCATCCTTATCAGTGAATAAAGAATTCTGGATTGACAGTGTTTCCCCACCTAACACTTTAAAAATTTTATTTTATTGTCTTCTTGCTGTTTCTTATAATAGATCAACAGAAATTCCTTGTTCTCAGTTGTAATGTTTTTTTCTGGTTGTTTTTAAGGTTTTCTCTGTCTACCCTGGTTTGATTTTCTTTGTATTTATTTGGCGAGAACTTCTTTCTGTACTTCTTGGATCTTTGCTTTATCATTTTGATCAAAATTGGGGAACATAAATGTATAGATCACCTTTTTTCTACCCACTACCCTAGGGCTTCCATAGCCTTCATGTTAATCTGCTTAACCTGTCCTATGGGTTATTCATTGTTTTTCCTCCAGACTTTTTCCTTTCCTTCAGTTTGTATAATTTTCATTGCTGCGTCTTCAAATTCCCTGATCTTCTCTTTTGTAGTTTCTAACCTACTACTGTAAAGACCATCAAATATATTCTTAAGCTCTAGAAATTTCATTTGATTCTTTCTTATACTATTTTTTATTTCCTCAATATGTTCATCTCATAGCTCTTCAAAAATAGTTATAATTGGTGTTTTAGAGTGTTTGCTAATTCCATAATTTCTATCATTTCTGGGTCTGTTTAACTGATTTACCTTTGATTATGAATTACATTTTCCTGCATCTTCACATATCTGGTAATTTCTGATTAAACTGGACATTCATTTGCTGAGTAGATTTTGCTATCTGCTTTTACAGAGTGGCAAATGTTGAGGGAGTGTTGAGGGAGTGTGGTTTCTGTGAGGTAGTTAAGTTAGTGGCAGTCACCTTATTCCTTTTAAGGCTTGTTTATAAGCCTGCTAGGTTGGGTCTCTCTCATCTTACATTTTATTCTAAGGGCTATTCTAGCCCTACTACTAAGGCTTGATTTTTCCAGAATCTCTTCTGAATGTTCTGGATATCAACATGATCTATCCACACTGGCTGGTCAGAACACAAATGTTTCTCAGCTCTGAGTGAAACCTGGGAGTTTTTTGGCTTACAGCTTCCCAGTAGTCATACATTGCTCAGTCTCTTCAGTTCCACCATAAGCAGGCACAATTTAGTACTGAGCCCAAAAGCCAAGGGAATATCTACACAGATTTCTGGAAATCTTTCTGTAGCTCTTTCCTCCATGGTAGCTGAATCCATAAATCTCAACCATTTAAGCATCTCCAATCTTTACAACCCCAAACTTTGTCTCCTCAACTCAGCAAGACCACCTGTGCTTTGCTTGAATTTCTCTTCCTTGCACTGTTATCTGAAAACTGCTTTAAGACAGAAGTTGGGGCAAGTAGAGGCTTACTTCGTTGACCAGTTATTCCATCACTGCCAGAAGCGTATGTTCAAAAATTACCTTATTAAAAAAATTTTTTTGTTATTTGACACAAAATCTTGCTCTGTCGCCCAGGCTGGAGTGCAGTGGTGCAGTCTTGGCTTACTGCAACTTCTGCCTCTTGGATTCAAGTGATTCTCCTGCCTCAGCCCCCTGAGTAGCTGGGATTATAGGCATGGACCACCATGCCAGGCTAATTTTTATATTTTTAGTAGAGATGGGGTTTCACCATGTTGGCCAGGCTGATCCCAAACTCCTAGACTCAAGTGATTCGCCCGCCTCAGCCTCCCCATGTACTGGGATTACAGGCGTGAGTCACTGTACCAGGCCCTAAAATTTTTTTTTTTGGCATACTTTGTAATTTTTTATATAAAGAGAATCATTTCAGTGAAGATTAAAATTTTTGATGTGTGAAGTGTGCTTTGGCATCTCTATCTTGTGTCCCCTTCAATGGAGTCTTCCCTTTCCCTATCAAAATCTCTGGAAAAAAATTTGCCAAACTTAGCATGCAATTATGTACAAACAAGGAAGTTCACTATAGTATTATCTGCATCTCAAGACTGACAATGGTATAAATGTTCCTCAGCAAGCAGAGGTTAAATAAAATATCTTTCATTTATATATTAGTAAATAGCCAGTAAAAATAAATACGTAAAACTAATGAAAAGATTTCCATAAGACACCCAGTGAAAAAAATAAGTTTCAGGGTAATGTGTATAAATGTAAAATATTTAAAATATATATTTCAAAATATACATTTTTATGGCCAGTGCATACTATTTAGGTAACTTAAAAGTATATATATGTATACATACACAGAGTTTTATATGTATGTGTGTCTTAAAATGCAAAATGCCTAACCCTTTCAGTGTTGTTTGTAATTTTAAAAAAGGAAACATCATCCTTTATGATGTAGGATAGGGGGAGCTTGTTGAATTTTTTAAAACGGTGTTTTTTTTTTTTTTTTTTTTTTTTGTATTTGGTAGTCTGGAAAGAGAGTGACCTAACTTCTAATCCATATAGTAGGATATGCTTCTTTGTATAGTTCAAGTCACTTACTTGTACTACACAAGTAGCAGTACTGTCATCAAATCTATAGATGACTAAAATATTAGTCTAGCCAAGAACACATTTAAACAAACACAGTAAAACATTTTTGGTTTGGATCTGAAACATAACACCTGACGTTTCTGGTATGGAATGAGGCAAGGAATAGAACAAACATTTCCTTTCTAACTTTAAACACAGTCATTGTCTGTTACATTAACCTACTAGTTGTCAGTAAGTTGAGAATTCAAACCAGATAATAGAAAAAAGAATTATATAGCAATATAATAAAATATGGACAGGATAAAATCGTAGATTAACATGTATTTTTCTTTCCTTTTTTGTGCTCACAGAGAATGTGTTTTTTTTAAGCTATGATAACTTTACAACTAAGGCTGAAAAGCACTGTAATAAACTCAATTTATATTAAATGTTTTGCAAATGGCCCAAAATAGAATCCCTAATTCTGTCTTTGTTCATGACTTCTCATAATCAAAACTTTTAAGTTGGATTAATTTTGTACGCTTCTAAATATGGCATGCCATTTTGAATGAATGCATAAAACTGAATAATATATGAATATGTTTTCATGAATGCCATAAACTGTTTTTACTTTTGCCCAAACCTGAATTCTCCATGTGTCTCAGATATAGCTAACTTCACAGCTAAATTTTAAGGCATTAAAGGGACCTTTAAATCATTCTTGTTTTTCCTTTCTATGTCAGAGGTTTACTTCCTAAGCTATGATAAAACCTAATCTCAGGGCTGGACAAAAGAAGCCTCTAGTTCTCAGATATATTTACTGAGGTCTAGTTAAGTGCCTCCTTTTTAGTACAAGCAACAAATGTAATTGCCTCATGACCTGTGGGTGTCCATTTAACAAAAGAGGCTTTTGTGAGGCAATCCACAGGTGTTACCTTTCTTGATTCAAGTGAAATATGATGAAAGAGTCCACAATATCAAATAACACATTTACTAAACTGCAATCAAATTCATTTATTTGATTAGGCAAATAACATCTAATTAAGAAAAGTTCTGGCTAAAAAATATTTGTATATTTGACCTTCAAAAGTTTCAAAAACCAGAAAATCCTAAGAACAGACTGTTTTTTAATTAACACTTTATTTGCCATATATTTTATAATTTGCAACCAACAATGGTAGGGTTTGCATTGGCCCTACCTATTGATCATACTTCTTTAATGATTCTTCTAAAATGACTGCAAAGAAAAGTAAACAACAGTCATTAAAGAAACAAACATAAATTATGAGGCAAGGTGAGGAACAAAGTTTAAAAAAAATTTTTTTTAATGATTATTTTTTCATTTTCCTGTAATGTACGGGAAAAAGAGAGCACATAAATTTTATGAAAGCAATCAGATAAAAGTCTTTTTTGCTTGTTCTTGGTAAAAACAAATGACAGTGATAGATCAATGATACTCTAGTCTCAAAAGCATTTCATTGTGCATATATTTCAAATATTTTGTGTCTAATGGGATAATGAGCTATAAAATGCATAATTCCCTTGCCTATGAAAAAAGTGTATACAATGAATGCACATTCAAAAGATGTAATTTTAGACCAAAAATTAATACTATGTAATTGTTTTTCATCTTATTATCTTACAAGAAAGCAGTATCAAGTTACCATACCTGCTATGTGGCCAATGTATATTCTGCTTAATCATGACTTACATAACTAAAGTGTGGCCGTCGTAAGATCCTATGCACACAAACTACTAGAGATAATATTTGAAAATGAAATAATTTATTAATATTTTACTAAAAAGATCTCATAAAACCCAGTTTGACTAATGTAACAGCAAAATTAGAAGCACCATCAGTAAATCATTGTTGGTGTTTACCCTTTCTATAATGCCAGCAGAAGCTATAAACAAAAACACATATAAAAAAGTGAAGAATTAAATTCCCTGATATAATAAATACAAGAGGATTTTAGAACACAAAGGTAAGAAAACATTAACCTTTAATTTTTAAAAATGGGAGTGTCTCAAATGTCAGTTATGGGTAACTACTCAAGAAACAGTTTTACTTACATTCTGTTTTCATTGTCATTCTCTTTGCCCTAACTACTTGCCCACATTCTGTCTACCTGAGCTAATTAAGGCAGAGGAGTATCTGCAGTCCTGGTAGAAGTGCTTCCAAATGCTAGATGCATGATAAGGGATGACATTTATAAGGACCAGGCACAGAATAGTTAATACACTGATTATTTTAATACATACTATTTCTATGTGGTTCTGCTTCCTTTTCTCCCTTTTAAAATTCAGCCTCATTACTATCCTATCTACATCATTGCTGGAGTATATTATTGCCCTTCCCTCCTTAAAAATAGCTCCACCTTACAATCATAGCCAGTGATCACCATACACAAAAGTTTCAGTAGGCTACATCTATAGCACTAGGGTTTGAGTAAGGGGTATGCTTTTTATTAACAGGTTCTCTTTCATTATTGAACTTATCCGTGCTGAGTAGGTTTAAAGCTTAGTCTAAGGCTTGACTTGCTCATTCTCATAGGGAATGCAAGATAAGCGCTTTCATCTTCTCCCTAAGCTCTCATTACCTCCATCTAGCCTGAATAGTAACCTCTGGTGTTTAGGATAGTGGTTAAAAATACAGTCCACCCAGTCACACATAGTCCTGAGTTCCAAATACAGCTCTGCATACTAGTTAAGCACCGTGGGCAAATTATTTAAACCTCATCTATACAACAACTGAGACTAATAAATACCTTACAGAAATACTATGAGAACCAGATGAGATAAGACTCCTGGCACTCAGGAAGAAGTCAGTAAGAGCACTTACTCGCAGTTGCCACATTTACCATTGTGAACGATGTCTACTGGGCTTTCTTTGTCCCTAGTTTCCTAGGCAGTCTACCCAGATCTCTGCAAAGTTAACTGTGCTTTGCTATTTTAATTATGAGTAAGTACCATATGAATTATGCCACCTGATTTAATGAAATTCAGCTTTTAAGATAAAATCTTCCTAGATTAGCAGTAAAAACATTTTTTTTTTTTTTCCTGAGATGGAGCCTTGCTCTGTTGCCCAGACTGAAGTATAATGCCGTGATCTCAGCTCACTGCAACCTCAGCCTCCCAGGTTCAAGCTATTCTCCTGCCTCAACCTCCCCAGTAGCTGGGATTGCAGGACGCGCCACCACACCCAGCTAATTTTTGTATTTTTAGTAGAGACAGGGTTTCACCATGTTGGCCAGGCTGGTCTCGAACTTAAATGTGCATCTTCATAAAGCAATGTTTATTAAATATTGAATCCTTAGGCCCTTCAAGCATCCACTTCTTCAGAACCATTTACCAACTAGTCCGAATATAGGGGATGGAGAAGAGGGTTGGGATTGAAGCCAGTTTATAGGCCTTTCTATCCACACCCCCCCCAATACTATTGCTCCAGTCTTTTACTTCTGTCTCTCTGTAAATACGTTGTTACTTGATATTTTGGGATTTGTATTTAAAAGAAGCATTTTATATTCTCATTCACTTTAATACAGCTTGATCTACATAGTTGCCCTCCTTCCAGAGGATGAGCCCAACTTAATTCAACAAAGGGTATTTCAGAGTGTAGTAGAAAATGGTGTTAAGTATTACAATAATGAGTTTTCTTATGCTCTCAGAAAAACAGTTCTAAACAGTAAATCAGATGCATACTGCACACAATATGTACTAACATGTTTCCACCAGAAGTTTTATTCCTGGCACTCCACTTAATTTTTCCCAAAATCCAAATTCATCCTTTATGGATTTTTTGCTACAAATGAATCTCTGTAGCTCTTTTCAATCTCCTGTTGTTGCTATGCATAGCTGCTTCATATAGAGATTGGCTAGAAAAACAGATTTATATCTGAAAGGGTATTAGAAATAGATTATCAGTAGAAAAGTTGCCATACTTCAAAAAAGAAATGATTAAAATTAAATAGGTAGGTCTTTTTGTACTTGATGTTACTGATGCAGTTTTTTAAAACAAGCATTGTTGAATATATCTGACAGACACTTCTGCTTGTGTTTTACTCATCAAAACACAACTCTAATGTATCAAACCCAGCAGATTATTTAGAATAAAATCTAGCGTTCTGAATGCAAAATTGCAAAATAGGCAGGTGGATGAAAGATGACATTTTTTAGCGATGATGCATGATACAAAGAGAAGCTGAAGATCTTTAAAAAGTAAGAGTGATCTAGGGCTAAGTGCATCAAAATATTGTTTTGACTAAGAGAGAAAAATAGACTGTGGACATCAAGGAGGGAATAGCAAAGCATCCAGATGTCCTTTGGGGAAAGCAATGCTTTTTTGCTTCTTATTATAAAATTTAATTGCCACAGTATTAATTTAAAATATAATCTACCTTACGATTATTAGACTTCTATACTTGTCCAAAATTGTATATATCTTCTTTCCATTTCCCAAATTAACATCTCCCCCAACAATCCTATTTTCTTGTACCACCTACCCTGTGGCAAGAGCTAACAACTTGGGTGTCATTTTTAAGCCCTTCAATTCCCTTTTTTCCAGCATCCAATCTTGTCTAGATTATTTCCTTAATCTTTCTGCAATCTTTTTACTTCTTTTTATTCTCAATATTATTATCTCAGTTATGTCTCACTCACAGCCTATTAACTGGTCTCTGCCTCCAGGCTCTCCTATGCCTAGCCATCCTCTACTTAAATCTACACAAACATGAGAACGGCCTCACAGAAACTAAATAAAAACTAAGCCTGATCATGTTATCCCCTTGCTTGAAACATAAAAGGTACTGAGCCTTGTTTACTTTTATTTTTATTTTTACAGATGGGGTCTTGCAATATTGCCCAGGTTGACCTTGAGTTCCTGGGTTTAAGACATCCTCCCACATAACAGACTACCATGCTTTCATTTTTATCTCTTCTTACTATTCATCCCTCCTACTATATGTGTCATACACTGGAACTCTTACTTTTGGCAGTTCCCCAAAAGCACAATGCTATACTCACTTCTAGGCCTTCAGAATATGCTTTCTTTGACTAACTCCGACTTACCCTTTAAAACTTCAACTCAGATTTCACCTTCCCCTTCTGGAATAATCCCATCTACCCAAGTCTGGATAAATATCCTTGTATTTTATTAAAGCATCTTGTGCATAATTCTGTCATCATACTGTAATTCTTAGTCTGCTCCTCCAACTTAACTATAACCTCCTAAGGTTACACTGTCCAATATGGCAACCACTAGTCATATATGTGGCTACCTAAATTTTAAAATTACATAAAATTAAGAATTCAGTTCCCCAGACACACTAGCCATGCTTCATGTGTTTAACAGCCACGTGTGCTAATGGCTACCATAACAGACAGCACAGATACAGAATATTTCCATTACTTCATAAAGTTCTATTGGTGTTGCTGGGGGCAAAGATGACTGCCCTAACATGTACTGGCCCTCAAGTAAGTGCTCAGTAAGTGTCTGTGGAATTAATGAATGCACACATAAAAAAAGAAAGTTGAAAAGTTAATGTCTGGCAAATTTTGCATATTCTACAGCCTCCTGAAAGCTATTTAAGTCTGCTCTCCCAGTCTACCCTTAGATTTCCCCCCTCCCAAGTCCAGTGGTCTGGCCACTTTGCAGGCAGCTCATTAAGGAAGATGTGTGAGTGCTGGGACTGGTCTGGGGTCAGAAGTCCATTATCATTATCAGTTTGTGTCCCTAGACCTACTTTGACTTTCCTTACATTGGGAGGTCAGGTCAAATTTCAAGTCTCTTCAGACTACAGAAGGTTTCTCTAATCCTTGCTTTCAAGATCCATACATGATGTACACAAAGTAGATGAGAATCTTAAGTTGCATCCAAGAATTTTTAATTACCTATAATTGTAAGTACTTTGTTAAATACTGCTTAGTCTCCTTTCCCTGTTGGCTCTGCATTTGTGTTTAGCTGGATGCAGGCACTAGCTCTGCCATACTAAGTGATTTATACATTTTCCTAAAGTAATTATGAAAATTCTATCCCAGAAGGAAAACACTCTCACGTCTAGTTTGGCAGTGTAACAACTTGTAATGCCAATATTTTCTTGTTAATTTAATAACTTTAGCCATTTTATAATATGCTTACCTGCTTTTATATCTGTTTTTCCTCTTTTTCATTCTTGTTTTAGGTAGAAAATCATTTGGTTTGGTGAGAATATTTTTAAGGGCTAAGATTAAGTTGTTCACAAAAATCTGTCAAATTTTAATTACCCAAAGTTACTAACATCAAAACTTCATTTAGTTGCTTACTCCAAAAGACAGTTGAATATATTTCACCTAGTCAACAGCAGCTTTTCCAGCAGACCTAGTCAAATTGTTTTAGCAGCCGGGCACGGTGGCTCACGCCTGTAATCCCAGCACTTTGGGAGGCCAAGGCAGGCGGATCACTTGAGGTCAGAAGTTCAAGACCATCCTGGCCAATATGGTGAAATCCTGTCTCTACTAAAAATACAAAAATTAACCAGGCATGGTGGCACGCACTTGTAGTCTCGCTACTCAGGAGGCTGAGGCAGGAGAATTACTTGAACCTGGGAAGCAGAGGTTGCAGTGACCCCAGATTGTGCACTGCACTCCAGCCTGGGTGACAGAATGAGACTCTGTCTCAAAAAAAAAAAAAAAAGATTGTTTTAGATTACAAAGCCCCATAACACTTGGAGTATATTTTCCTTACTACCAACAGAGTTTGGAGTCTGGTTCAGATGCTTACACTGAACACCAGTATTACAATTTTGGTCTTTTATTTTTGCAAAGGACTTTTAAGCAACTTTAAAGAACAGAACAACTTTAAAGATCCAGATAACTTGCAGATAAAAATACATGTAGTATTTTCATTTTACTCAACTGTATCCTGCTGTCTAGAC
This sequence comes from Cacajao melanocephalus, assembly GCA_963573385.1. NCBI lineage: Eukaryota > Metazoa > Chordata > Mammalia > Primates > Pitheciidae > Cacajao > Cacajao melanocephalus. Next base: position 11,886 of record CAUYLG010041794.1, read on the forward strand.
TCATACCAATGGCACCAACTTTCTAACTTTTGAGTAGTTAAAATATTTCTAGGTGAGCAACACATACAAATTTCAGGACAACCTGCTACTCTTTCAGTAGAAATGTTGATCTTCATATATACATCTTTTCAAACATATAAAAATAAAATATACTACAACAAAGTAAGATTCTTGTAAACTACATATTACTGTTAAACTAAGCTCAAATTTATTCTGAAAACGTTTAGAGAACACATCAGAAAACACTAAAGTCGAGGAGCCTCAAAGATCATTCTTTAGTGTTGACATCTGAACAAAAACACTTCAGACTTGTAAACAGTGAGTGAAATTTATCTTCAGAATTCTGTTAGCTATAGGATGAAAAAGTCACGTCACCTCCGCAGTGAACTTCACTTTAGCAAAAGAGTAAACATATTTCCTCCACATCAGCTGCAATCAAGGCATTAGCAGTATGCCATGATTGATTGTCTTAGGAGCGGTTGCTGAGAAATGGATGTGTAGCAGAGGTTTTTATCACTATAGTCTGCAAAAAACAAGTCTCTTGTTTAGATACCCTAGTTGTAATAAGTGACATTATTAGGTAGTTCTTCTATTTAAATGACATAAGGATTTAGTATATCAGCAGCTTATAATACACAAGCCCTTTCAGTCTGATGATCCCTCTCTCTACAGAGAAGTACTTTTTTGTGTTTATAGTACAAGTGGCAATAGAAGACCAGATGGTTGACTTTTAGCTAAGGGAAATGACATTTAAACAAACAGAAAGACAGCATTTAGAATATTCAGGGATTCGAACTATACCCTAAATATATAGTACACATTAAAGGACTATTAATGTTAACTATATAATGTGATCATTTTGTAATGCTAATTAGTAAGATTGTTTCTTAGGTTGTTCATCAGTTTAATTTAAATATTTTCTAATACACTGTAAAACAGCTTTATTATTGCCATATTGTTACATTTCCAAGTCCTCCTTTTAATACACTATTCTGAGAACATTTAATCAGTTCATTCTGAAATGTAAAACTGTCTCTACTTCTTACATTTAAGCCAGTAATAACATACTCTACAATTTACAAAGAAAAACAGAAGAAATAACTACATTCGTTATTCACCTCCCATCACTCTGCTATGGGAGTGACTTATTATTTGGTGAACAATGGCTTATTATTTGGTGAAAAGCATTATACACTTTTGTGTATAATGCTGACATCTACGGTATCAAAGACAACCAAAAACCTTTACATAGCCAGATGTTTTTGGTAGCCCTCAGATAAAAGTAAAAACATGATTTTTCTAATAAGAACAGATTTGTTTCCTGTAACAATAGCAAAAGACTGCTAGGCACTAACCACAGAAATATACTGAAATTTCCATAATCATGTTCTATTAATACATCTATTCTCAATACAGGGTAGCTACTATGGTTAAGATACAAAAATTCAATAAATAAGGTTTTAACTGAAATTTTAAAAACAATTCTTCATTTTACGATGAACAACCAGAGAAAAGCAGCAGTGTACACTGAAAGGAGACATTTATAAACTCCAAGTAACAACTTCACCCATCCTTAGGCTGTCAACCAATAAAAGGACCAAAAGAAGAAAATATCTGTATACTAGTTAAATATGTTCAAAAGGCACATGTATCTCTACAGAAATGCAGAAACTCTTATTGCCGCACAACCTAATTAGTAGGCAATGAGTGTTGCAAGGGTAACAGCCTTCATCGTAATAAAACCACCACAGCATTTCAGGGTCACCAAAGCTTCCTTCAAAATGAGAACAAGGTAAGCTCAGAATAGCTCAACTCCCCTAATACGTTAAGAAACTTAATCTTAACTAAATTCAATATTCTATAGTGATACGTCAATTCAGAGCCTGGTGAATTTTTATTCTGCTTAATGAAAGGCCTGAAAAATACGCAGTCCTAAATACAAGCTACTTAGGAAAAGAAACATTTAATCAGCACTCTGCTCTCCTGGTACACAGTAAGAGAAACATTCCAACATTTTCTACAATTTTCACCTGCCATTGTATGGTGGTCAGTTAGTCTTACCATTGGAAATAGCTTAGCTTTGAAGTCTATGAAGACTAGAATGACCACAGATTGGCCAGTTCAGCAGTGTGGTAGGCTCCAGGAACATCCTGAGAAGTCATAACATCATGCATTTATTTGGGAGCAAGTTTGCAATAGAAACTAGTAGAAAAAATGAGTAGAAGTAGAAAAGAAACTAGCACCCTATTCATATATACGTAGATCTGTCTACCCTTCAAGTATTTTAAAAATATCTAATAGCTGCCAAATCACAGTTGAAATGATAGGGAAAATGATTATGCAGGGTCTTTCAGGCCACCATAAGGCCTATGGCTTTTCTTATGAGATGGGGAACCACTGGGGTCTTTGAGCAGAAGAGTGACATAATTGCTCTTAAAAAGCATCATCATCAAAAAGGATGACCTTAGTTGCTGTGTGGAGAATATCAATGGAAGGGTTAGAGAAGCAAGAAAAGGGGAAGGGTATAAGCAAAGAAAGCAGTTCAAAAACTACTGCAACAAAATGAGAGAGACGAGTTTACCTTGCAAACTAATGGAGGGTAGCAGTGACAGTGGCAAAACATGGTTTGATTCTCATTATATATAAAAGGTACAATGATGATTTGCTAAGGGACTGGATGTAGAGTGAAAGAGAAGGAGAGCAATTCTTTACTGTGATTGGGAAGTGTACGGAAGGAGCCAGTTTGGGAAAGAAAATCAGGATTTTAGTTTTGGATACAGTAAGTTTGAGATGACCATTATTCACTGAAGTGAAGATTTTAGACAATTAGACATGATTCTGGAGTTCAGGGAAAAGGTTATAGCTGATATAAATTTGAGAGTAAATTTAAAAGTACTGTACCTAAAACCATCAGACAGGATGAGGTCAGCTAATGTGTAAGTGTATATAAACAAGAGAAGTTTAAATTATGAACCTTTAGTTAACTCCAAGGTTTGAAGAACATTCCAATGTTTGGATATGAGGAGGAACGAATAAAGTTAATTCAGAAGCAGCAGTCAGAAAGATAGGAAATAAAACTAGAAAAAGCAGTGTTCTAAAAAATAAGTGACACCAGGTTTTGAGAATAATTATTTCAAATACTAACAATAGGTTAAATATGATGAGGACTGAGAGTTGATCACCAGAGTGACAAGAGAAGTCATTGGGGACTTTGACAAGAACCATCAATGAAGTGGTGGAGACCAAAGCCTAACTGGAATGAGTTCAAAAAATAATAGGAAGCTCAGAGTGGAGTAACTACACACAACTCTTCCCTATAGGAGGATGTGGTGTTGAGGGAGTTTGTTTAGATGTAGATTTTACAACATGTCTGTTGATAGGCATTTACTATATTTCAAAATGCCTAACTATTCCAGTTACCCCATGGTTTAAAAGCATAGTCCTGGATTATCACACATTATCCTAATAAACATTATGAAGTACTTTTCTTCTTAATTGGCTTTATAACAAAATTTTAGTGTATTTCTGAGCCCTGGCCCTATATTCCCTAAGGGAATGGAGACTGAATTAGAGGATTACTTTGCATTTTGCCTGCTGTGCAAACCAGTAGAAGAATGCCAGTTCATTCTGTTTCTTATTTGGTACATGCTACTACTTCCAACTAAGTTATTTTTTCTGATAAAGTAGTGGCTTCTGGCAGGAAACTGAGAAATTCCTGTAGCATACACAGAAAGGCAAGGTACTCAAGATGTTTGAGCTCATGACAATTTGTTTCTTTTGAGAGGCACAAATTAATCTCATATCTTTACAGTAGCCAATGCTCAGTTCATAACCCCAGGAAAGAATTATTGGCTTCAGTACCCTCACAATAAGCAAAACCCACAGCAATAGCATCTTAATAGGGATTGCTTAGTTTCCAAATACCTAACAGTAAAAAATAAAGCTGAATCGTAAGATTGCTTGCTATGTAGTATTTTAAAACTCTGGAATGGAAAACAAACAAACAAACAAAAAAGAACTCTGGAATGAATAAAATGATCCCACATCACTATATCACTTAACCAATGGTTTGTTTATATTCTTTTCTGCTAACCTACCAACAATGCTATTTTTTTGATATGCTAAACTCTACAGGCTAGGTTCCAATGAACTATTTTAGTGTTTTGCTTTCTGAAGCATCTACATACAAGAATAAACTTTTTTTGCCTGGAATTCAAAACATATTTTAATATTCATTTTATTAAGCAGCTCAATCAAGATATGAATAGTAATATCTTCATCTTATAAACAACAGTGAATTTTCTAAGAGGATGCAGAGGTAAGGGGAAGAAACTCATTTCATAAAATATAGCAGCAACAGTGTTCTTCTGAGATAGCTGAAAAACTATCTACACAAGAAGGGTAGACCCTGCAAACATTTTGGCTATCTTTTCAAAGCACTCCAAACTTGGATGAAATATTGTTATAAATCACCTTGATTAATGGAACACATTTGCTAAAGTGGTTCTGTAATAGCTACACAATTCTTATGACTTGACTAACCCAGCCTAGAAAAACTGGCAAGGGAGAAACTCTCAAAAACACCGGCTTCTCTTTCAGAACCAATACTGCCCCTGATCAGAAATACTTCCCTTTGTTTTTTTTTTTTAAATAATAAATACATTTTAAAGTAAGTATAATTTGATGAGATGAGAACAGAAATAGATAGGCAGAGGGTATTCTGAAAGAAGTAGTAGTGACATAGTGAGGATTACAGATTCTAAAGCCACTATTTGTGTTTCAGTCCTCATTCTTCCTCTTACTGTTTGAAATTGGGCAATTTAGTTAGCCTCCTTTTTTAAATTACCTATCAGTAAAATATTAGTATTACCTACCTCACTGGGTTGCTGTTGTAATAATTAAATAAGTTAACCTTTGAAAAGATTCTCAACAGTATGGAGGAAGTACAAAATAAGTGCTGACCAAAATTATTAGAATGATGTATTGTAAACTTACAAAGTTGTCGAACAAAAGTGAATGGGATATACCTGGAACAAAATGGCAATGTTATCTAATTTGTACATTTATCAAACATATAAAACTCAGTAACAGAACACCCTACTAGTGTTCTACTGCACAGTAGGGTAATTATGGTTAACAATATTGTATTGTATATTTCAAAACAACTGAAAGAGCAACTCAGAAGGCTGATGTGGGAGAAGCATCTGAGCCCTGTAAGAAGAGGTTGCAGTGAGCTGAGATTGTACCACTGTACTCCAGCTTGGGCAACAGAGCAAAAACCTGTCAAAAAAAAAAAAAAAAGCTGGAAGAGAGGATTCTGAATGTTCTCAGTACAAGCAAACAAAAAATGTATGAGGTAATGGATATGCTAAATGTCCTAATTTCATTTGTATACAATGTATGTATGTATTGAAACATCATACTATACCCCATAAATAATGTACAACTATTATGTGTTAATTAAAAACAAAAACAAAACTCAAAGAATATTTTCCTCTAATAGAACTTTTAAAAAATTTACATCTTACAGTGCTGGTTATATTCTCTGGTAACTTAGCTGAGACTTTATCTGAATCCTTTTGTACTGACATCCACCTCTAATAATTCTTAAAAAAAAATCAACAGTAACAATGATATGGTATTATGTATCTACAGGATGTTATTTATTTGTTCTGTTGTTCTGTCTGTCGATACCATTTCTGGTTTCAAGTACATACATGTTGCTAAAGCAATTTAGAAGTGACTAGAATATCTCAGGAAATGCTAATAGTCATATGAAGGTGAAACTATATGGAAAATCTAACATTATTTAAGGAGAAGAGGATACAGTGTCCATAATGAAAGCAACAGTAGAAAAATGTTACCTGACAGCACACTATCATCTTTAACACAGTTATCACCATAAGCTAACAGTTACTGTGTATTTATCATTGTAATAATAAATAACAAAAACACTTGTACATTTGAACCACAGTCGATTACAGATGGTAAATAAATAATAGATTGATTATTTAACAGTCTATTGATCAATCTTACTTACAGGGCAATCAGAGGCTATTATGGTTCAAAATAAATTTACACTGGCAATGTAATTATTCAATTATGTGTTTACATTGAGTATGAATACAGAGATAATGTTAGTCAACAAACAGCTGCATTAATAATTTGATAGCGACAGAAGATTTACAGTAAGGTAGAAAATTAAGCTACAGTTATTAAAGTAAGAAGAATATATGCTGAGTAAACAAAAGGCCACCTCTTCTAGATAAGCTCTGTTACAGAAGCCACATGATTGGTGAAAGGAGCTAATGCATTTTATCTACTCTTCATTCTTCCATTTTACTGTCCTTGCACTTTTTCTAGCTGTAAAGGCAAGGTGGTTGTGTATCATTTTGATATATATACAATTTTGATTCTCAAAATTTAAATACGATGTTAAAAAAAAAAACCATAGGCTTTATTTGATTTTGTCAGATTTCCAACTAATAGTCAGTGGAAAATCTAAGCCAGGATCCCAAATGCATTTAGTTATCATGTCTCCTTTGTTTGCTCCAATAACACTCCCTTGATCTTTCCATGTTTTTTATGATCTTGACATTTTTGAAGAGCACTGGTCAGTTATATTGTAGAATGACCCTAAATTTGGGTTTGTCTTATGTTTTCTCATGATTACACTAAGGCTGTAACATTTTTTTCCTGCAAGTGCCCTTCCTGGTGCTTCAATCCAGAGGCTGCATTATATTGATACCGTCCTGTTACTGATGAAGTTAACTCAGTTAAAGTGGTGCCTGACAGGTTTCCCTCTTAAGGTTTTTCCCTTTGTAATAAGTATCTTGGGAGAGATACTTTAAGTTTATGCAAGCCAGGCGAGGTGGCTCATACCTGTAATCCCAGCACTTTGGGAGGCTGAGGCGGGTGGATCACCTGAGGTCCAGAGTTCAAGACCAGCCTAACCAACATGGAGAAACCCCATCTCTACTAATACAAAATTAGCTGGGCATGGTGGCACATGCCTGTGATCCCAACTACATGGGAGGCTGAGGCAGGAGAACTGCTTGAACCCAGGAGGGGGAGGCTGCAGTGAGCCGAGATTCCGCCATTGCACTCCAGACTGGATAACCAGAGTGAAACTCCATCTCAAAAAAAAAAAAAAAACGATTATGCAAAAATTTGACTTCTCCTCAATCCTTTGTCCAATAATTTTAGCATCCACTGTTAAATCTTGCCTGTAACAATATTACTAAGATGTTTATGTAGGGTTTCAAAGTAATTAAAATATATGAAATATAATAGCTGAATTGTTCTTGATATAAACATTGAAATTCTACTGGATGCATTCTTTCCTATATTCGAAATATGAATAAAGATTATTTTCTTTTGTCAGCATTCAGTTAATCAATTATGACACCAAAGAATAACATAATTGAAATATTACTTACATAACTATGGCTTTTAAAGAAATTTGATGGACTAGTGGTGAGGATTTTGTCTCCTTCCAAACCAATTACTCTTTTACAAATATTTGATTTTGGATCACTTGGGCTTTTTGCAATCACAATGTCACCTCTGAGGGGGAAAAAGTCAAAGAAATATCAGTATTATTTATTAAGCATATACACATGCATGGCACTGCTTTAATACTTTTATAAGGCAACTTGAACAAAGCCTACCCTTTATCCTCTCATATACTGACTCTTTGATACATTTACTGGCTTTGAGAACCTTTGTGACTGACTACTTCAGGTGAGAATCCAACAATAAGAGTGATGAAAAGGCTACCTAACATTTCTGATAATTTCAGAAGATTCTAAACTTTCAGATAATTCTACAAGAATTATCTTTTTGCATTGTATCCACTATGCTTTACTCCTGTGTCCAAATTCTTAGAACCAAAACTGTGGAAAACCAATTCTATATAGGCCGGGTACAGTGGCTCACAACTATAATCCCAGTGCTTTAGAGGCTAAGGCAAGAGGACTGCTTGAAGCCAGGAGTTCATGGCTGCAGTGAGCTGTGATCTTGCTACCCTAAGCAACAGACTGAGACTATGTCTCCAAAATTAAAAAAAAAAAAAAAACCTCCACACAATTCCATATAAATACTAACAAATTCAGTAAATAAATTTTGCTGTCCAACCAGTAGCACTGATTAACTCTAGAGCATACCTAAAAAGGTAAAAACATCATCCATGTTTCCCTAGAGCTAAAATAATTGAGAAATGATAGCATTTAAGTCCTATAACCCATATAATTTACAGTACAGCCAAAAGAACTTATATTTGAGAAAAAATCAAAAGATACAACAAAATAAAATGCTAAAAGCTGCCCAAACATACACTCTGAAAAATAAAATGAGATCTCAAACATATAAAACCAATAAAGATCTGATTACATACAGAAGACATGATTTACAGGAGTGACAATCTATCTGGTAATAAAAAATAAAGATCTTTAAAAGTAGAAAGGAAGGAGACAAAGAATGTAGGACCAATGACCACAGTCAAACAGAACACAATGCTATTTCTGCATAAAACGAACAATATGTGAATTCTGCTGACTAACACATGTTTAAAAGGATTTAACATATTTGCTTATTAATTGTACCTAGTTCCAGAAATAGTTTAATGTTACTTATAATAAAACATGCGTATGTCAAAATAATATTAAAAGCTATAAAAATAAAAGGAAAATGATGATGAAATCAGAAACCTAATAACTGCTCTATAGAAGCATTAAAATGAATTCTAAACTCTTTGGCAGCCAAGTCAGAAGAAATTAAGACCAGTTACATGGAAACCATTAATTTTAAAATAACATTTATTTTGGGAGGTAAGATAAATTTTTCCCTAATAACTAAATCAAAGAGAAATTCACAAGAAGCATTTTTATATGAGAATAAAAGATACCATCTTTATCAGAAATTTTGCAGAAAATGCAGAAACAGTATTTACAATGATGATTTCTTGAGGCTATTCTTGGTAAGAGTTGAAAGGTAGGAAATCATTCTGTGATTTGGAAGCAACGTAGTATTGCCCTCTTTTGAAAATAGAATAAACTATTTTCTTTCTAACCAACTAGAACCATGTCAGTGGATCTGTTCAGATAAACAAATTTGCAAAGACTGTAACGCACCATCAAAGTTCATTTTGGGTAGCTTTGGAGGAAGAGACTTTTTCCATGAGTGTTTAATGAAGCTTAAGTTCTTTGATCAAATAATCAATATGACCCTTAAAACAAACTTTGCACTTGAATGGCAACATAGAAATCATAATTCAATCATGCTGTTTCATAGAAAGCATATAAACTATATTTCTGGTAGTCTAACTAGATATATGCATAGTGTTTAGATCAAAACAGATAGCCCTTGGATTCTTAACTCCTTCAAATAGTTTTATAAGGAAGCTTGTTAAAAATTTTCTCATTTATAAACATCCTTATTATTCTACTGCACAGTAAGCTTTTGAAAACCAGTGTCAACATCTCTTTAATCTTAACATTCTCCATAATGCATAGTACATCCTGTAAATTAGGTGCTCAGTACCATTTGTTTAAAAAGTAGTAATAAAAATTTGACTGTCTCAAGGTTGAGTGTCCTGTGCAGTTGACTGAAGAGAAATCCATGTCCTTTAGATACTAGATAAGCAAACTTTTATTCTTGCCTAAATCGAAGGTTATTTTACATTTAGAAGCAGGCAGCCAACAACATAGGACCCCGTGCCAGGGTCAAAGATTCCCCTAAAATCTTGAATTCTATGCTGTGGGTAAAAGAAAGAGAATACTCAGGACAGTAATATTTTTAAAGTAGAAGTTACCAGCTGGCTATCTTGGCTCTAAAAGTTACTTTGGTATATCTCATAAATGCCAGATTTTGAGCTGTCCTGAAACCTGGATGAATACAGTACATAATGATATCTTGAAAGATTCTGCATTCATTTACTGAATATAGTTGTTTCCCTTATCTGAATACAATGAGTAATTTTTAAAAAAATAAAAACTATTGAGCTCTGTATTAAAAAACTATTCAGCCAACAGGTTCAGCTCCTCATTCAGGATGCCTAAATATTATTGTGAATATCAAAAGTCACTGATATGGAACACAGAAGCTTGTCTTCATGCTACAGTGAGGCTAGGTCTCCAGTTAATTCAAAGGCTATATAAGGATAATTTGATATACGTTAAAAAGAAAAAGGAGCAACACACACCTATTATATAAGTTTTTATTTTATAACTTCTATATCTACAATTAAGTATCTAGAAGTTGTATGGGTAAAAGATTTGAAGAAGAATTACCTAGGGAGCACGCCAAACCATAAAGCTTGACCAAGAGAGTTTCTATCTGCACAACCTAAGGCTTGTGAAAGATCAGTAAATGTGAAGAACAGTTTATACACTATTCTTCATGATTTTTAATAATGTGAAATAGGTTATAGCAAAGGTGAATAGTGAAAGAGAAGTGCCTAAACCTACCTATTATGCCATAAACTAAATACTAGCTCAAGGGAATCAAATTTGTAGTTTACTGAAATGAAAGCTGGCATAGACTTTTTTCAGAATTATAAAAAACAAATGGACTCAAAATTTTAGGATATCAGAGAGGTGCTCTTTAGAAAATATAGTAAATTATTAATACTTGACATTCATTTGGAAGAAATCATTCTCATAGAGTTAATTAGAATAATGGGTATCACAAGGATTGGAACCACCATTTGAAATAGGATTTTAAAAGGTTTAGTGACAAACAGTATTTGCCCAGGAGTTATTCAACTTAATATAATTAATCAGGAGACTCATAATATATAAAATTCCTGGTTGTCAGCCATATACAATGATGCAATCTAAAAATCATCAAATGGGCTGGGCACGGTGGCTCACACCTGTAATACCAACACTTTGGGAGGCTGAGGTGAGTCGACTGATTGCTTGAGCTCAGGCGTTCGAGACCAGCCTGGACAAAATGGTAAAACCCAGTCTCTACAAAAACTACAAAAATTAGCTGGGCGCAGTGGTATACACATGTAGTCACAGCTACTTGGGAGGCTACTTGGAGCCAAGGAGATTGAGGCTGCAGGGAACTGAGATCATACCACTGCACTCCAGTCTGGGAGCCAAAGCAAGACCCCATCTCAAAAAATGTATATCAGAAAATTAAAAAAAAAATTAAAATCATCAAATGGTCATCATAGGCCATATATAGAGAATACGTAAGACAGCAATCAACAGAACTACAGGATTATTTTTAAAATTAAATAACAAAAACACTGGATATGTAATGTAATCCCTAAGTTCCTAATGCTTAACTAAAAACATTCTAAAACCCAATAAAAAAAGTCAAGTAAGCTTACACGTATATTGTAAGGGACTGCTAATTATTTTTTACAATGATACAAGAAATACAATGACCCAAGAGATCATATACGTTTTAGAAACTATTAAAATTTCTCAAACTGAAAGAAAATATTGGACTCAGAATTTTATCGAGCTGGTCATTAATATGGTTATTTATGAAAGAGTTTTTAAAGATAAACTTAAGGAACTGCAGAAGAGGCATCATGTGTATGTGTATTTTCACTGTAAATTTAATATATCCATGACTGCAATTTACCTTTGGATACCATAAAAATGTCGACTAAGGTTTTCTGCAAAGACAATATCTGAATTTTGAATTGTAGGCTCCATTGATGGTCCAGAACACTGAAAAGAGAGGGAATTTGTAATCTGAGTTCAAAATCTCTTTTAAATTTAACATAAATCATTTGAACAGGCTTAAAAGGAAGAAAATCAAGCAAATGTTCTTAAAGCTTAGGGGATGATTCGTAAAAATTAGCCAGTTCTCAAATAAGTTAAACTCCAGAGTAGCCAGTAAGTCTGAAAACATAGACAAACACAGATTAAATGGTTTATTGATTTCACATTATAATGCCTGAATAAAATAACATTACCTATGTTTCCAAATTTAGGCACCCTATAGAATGTCAGTTCCATGAGGGCAGAGATCTGCTCTCTCATGTTCCCAGCTATATAACCAAAGCCAAGAACATTGTTTGGTACAAAACTGATAAACTATACATATTGGTTGAATGAATGAGGGGATGATTCATTTTCTTATTACTATCAGATATGATCCAGTGAACATGATAACTTATTAAATGGTATTATACTATTCTCAACGAGTTTATGCCCATCTTCTTCTTCTAAGAGAATTACTTACTCATTTCATGGGGCTGCAACTTTAATTTTCTTCCGAAAAATACTAGCATGATGAGATGGACTTTAAAGATTTTCATGGCCAGGTATGGTGGCTCACATGTGTAATCCCAAAATTTTGGAAGAATCACTTGAGGCCAGGAGTTCAAGACCAGACCTGGCAACCTAGAGAGACCCTATCTTTACAATAAAGCAATCAAAGATTTTCCTATTTCTATGTCTCAAAACAGTAATCTTGCTATATACAGGTTGAGTGCCCCTAATAAAAAGCCTGAAATCTTAAATGCTCTAAAATCTGAAATGTTCTGAGTGTCTACATGATGCTATAAATAGTAAATTCCATATCTGACTCCATGTGATGTGTCATAGCCAAAATATAGTCCAAATTTTGTTTCATGAACAAAATTCTTTAAAATAGTGTGTAACATTACCTTCAGGCTATACATACAAGGTACATATGAAATACAAATGAATTTTGTGTTGAGACTTAGATCCCATCCCAAAAATATCTCATTATGTATATGCAAATATTCCAAAATCAAAAAAAAATCTAAAATCCATAACACTTCTGGTCCCAAGCATTTCAGGTAAGGGATACTCAACCTCTACCTCAGAATCGGAAAAAATTATCATAGCCACTTTAAAAATCTAAATACAACAGTCTCTATTTATCTGTAAATAAAACTTTTTACTCAAAAGTTCCTACTCAGGCAGAAATAACAAGAAATGCAATGAAAGTTTGTTTGCTACCTTTGGAAGTACCAATCTAACTTACAAAAAATTCAAGAAGGCAAGTTTCAGCCAGGTGCAATGTCTCATACCTGTAATCCCAGAACTTTGGGAGGCTGAGGTGGGCAGATCACTTGAGGCCAGGAGTTCATGATCAACCTGGCCAACATGGTGAAACTCCATCACTACTAAAAATACAAAAATAGCCAGGCGTGGTGATGTGTGCTTGTAGTCTCAGCTATTCAGGAGGCTGAGGCACAAGAATTGTTTGAGGCTGGGAGGCAAAAGCTGCAGTGAACTGAGATCACGCCATTCCACTCCAGCCCAGGCAACAGAGTGCAACCATCTCAAAAAAACAAAAAAGAAAAAAAAGAAGGGGAGGTTCAGTTAAACATATACATTTCCATTACTCAAGCTTAACTTGAGGTTATAAGACTGTTAATCTAATAAAGTAAACCTCATTTAAAAAAAAAACAGTAATAACAGTAAAAAAAACCATTGTCTGGCTGGTCAATCAACTTACTCTTTCATTTACATGGCAAAAGGCTTGAATCAACAGCCATGGTTGGTAATTTCCTGATACAATATTAAGAAAAAGTATTATTTGGGGATAGGGAGCAGATTTAACATTTTAATATAGACATTAGGCAGAATAATCTGTCTTAATTATATTAATAATCTGTCTTAATTATGTAATTAAATTTGTTTTAATTATAGTTAAACATTGTGGTTATGAGGTGTAATTTTGAAAACTGGACTAATATGTGTTGAAATTTCAAGTGTCCTACTTACTAACTGTGGGACCTGGAACAAGTAAATTACTTAAGCTTTCTCAGTTCATTTCCTCATGTGTATAATGGATTACTTACAAGTATCTCACAGAAGTGTAAAAGATTAAATGAGTTAATAAGTGTAAAACATCAAACATATCCTGAAACACAGTAAATAGGATTCAATAAATGGTAACAACTATTATTTTTATACTATTCAAAACGACCTTTTGTGCCCATTAGAAACAGAATACAGAAAATATTTAAGTAATGGTCCTTATACCTTATATCAGTGCCAATTCAAACACACTCTCTTATTATCCCAATATTTAGAAAAATTTATGTTTTAACTTTCACATTTTATTCATTAATAACTTCAACTATAATAAAAGGAAAAACACATTTTCCTTCTATTTGAAAAAAAGTATATATTTAAGATGAATATTCTTGAACATAAAAACTTACCATGACAACACCACCAACGTATTCAAAAGCACAATGAGCTATACAGCCATACTGAATAGTATAGCCAACAAGTCGAAACGTTTTCCCCAGAACACCACGAAGCATAGTTCTATGTAGACTCTGCCACCATTGGCCTGATGGTAAATTTCAAAAAGTTTTATGATCAATACTATTTAAAAACACTTAAGAAATAGCTCTATTGTAAAATATTTTACAATCACTCCAAATGTAGTAAGTGCCTAATACAATTTGGTGCAAGAAAGCAAGAATGTATTATCAGTTCTACTAATGATATTTTAAATGGCAAATGATAGCCACTAAATATTTTGATTTATCAGAGTTTATATTCAAATGTTACTGGGTCTATAAATGAATTATATAATTAGTAGATTCTGAACTAGTCTGTCCCCTTTCATGTCCTGGTTATTTCTTCTATAAGGCTGATGCTTAGGAAAAGATACTAACTCTTTCAAAGGACTAATAGCAGTTTTTCACATTTGTTCCTTGCTATGTATTTTTCTTGCCATGTAATAGGAAATAATGGAGAAATCACTAGAATACGTATATGGAGATTCAAGTTTCACACTGGTTATTTTGCTAACTTGTATAATCTTCAACAGATTGCCTAAACTTTCTGGAGCCTAGTAGAAATAATATCTCATAGAATGATTCTTAGAATCAAATTTAGCAACATATGTCCAAGTACTTTATAAATTATAAAGTTACATTCATTTGTGAGCTATTAACTATTGACATAACAAAAGGAACACATAAATACTATGAAACAACAGCACAAAAAACCATTTCAAGATTTTTTAAAGCTATATAAAATTGTAAAATATTCATCTATAATGTTTCTGTCCTTTCCTATTTAACTATAAAGTATCTGTCCTTTCCTATGTAACTGTTAACAACTATGTATCATGCATTTCTCAACTAATAGCCTAACTCTTAGGCCTATGCTACTTATTCTATTCTCAAATTTATTAAAATGCATCAATAATAATATGTAACATCTGCTTAACATGTCAAGCTTTACATGTAATACCTATGTAAGACAGATATTATTATCATCCTCAATTTATACATAAGAAAATAAAAAGCCTAAGAGTAGTAAAGTAACTTGCTTATTATCATCACCAAGATGGTAAAGGTTGAAACCAGTAATAAGAAGTCTCCCAACAAAGAAAAGCCCAGCATCAGATGACTTTACCTCTGAATTCTACCAAACAGATAAAAAAGAACACCAATTCTTCTTAAACTATTCCAAAAAACTGGAAATTGAGAGAATTCTTCCTAATTCATTCTACCAGGTCAGCACTGGCCTAATGCCCAAACTAGACACACCAAAAGAACAACTACAGGCTAAAATCCCCAGTGAACTCAGAGGCAAAATACTAGCAAACCAAACCCAACAACACATTAAAGAGATAATACACCGTGATCAGGTGGGATTTATCCCAAGCATGCAAGGATGGTTCAACACATAACAGTCAATTAGTGTGATATAAAATGAAGAACAAAACCCATACAATGATCTCAATAGATGCAGAAAAAGCATTTGATAAATTTCAACATCACTTCATGATACAAACTCTCAGGAAATTAGGCAAAGAAGAAACATACCTCAAAACAATAAAGGCAATATATGACAAACCCACAGCTAATATCATACTTAATGGGGGAAAAGCTGAAAGCCTGTCCTCTAAGATCTGGAACAAGACACAAATACCTACTTCCACCACTGTTATTCAATATAGTAATGGAAGTCCCAGCTATAGCAATTAGGCAAAATAAAGAAATAAAGGGCATCTAACTGGAAAAGAGGAAGTCACTATCCTTGTTATGGATGTCATGATCTTATATACAGAAAAACCCAAGGACTTCACCAAAAATACTTTTACAACTGATAAATGAATTCAGTAAAGTTGCAGGACACAAAGTCAGTATGCAAAAATGCGTAGCACTTCATACACCAAGAATGATCTAGCTGAATAAGAAATCAATGGGATCAATAAAGCAATGCCATTTAAAATCGCTATAAAATATTAAAAATATACCTAGGAATAAATTTACCCAAGAAGGTGAAAGACCTCTACAATGAACACTATAAAAACACTGATTAAAGAATTGACGAGAACACAAAAAATAAAAATAGACAGCCCATACTCATGAATTGGAAGAATTAATATTGTTAAAATGACCACACTACCCAATGTGATCTAAAGATTCAATGCAATCCCTATCAATATACCAAAGTCATTTTTCACAAAATTAGAAAACAATCCTAAAATTCATACAGAACCACAAAAGATCCCAAATAACCAAACCAATATTGAACAAAATGAATAAAGCTGGAGGTATTATAAGTACCTGACTTTAAAATACACTACAAAGTTATAGTAACCAAAACAACATGGTATTGGTATAAAAACACACAGACCAATGGGACAGAATAGAGAACTCAGAAATAAATCCATGTTTTTACAGCCAACTGATTTTTAACAAGGTGCCAGAACATACACTGGAGAAAGAACATCTCTTCAATAAACGTGCTAGAAAATTTGTATATCCACATGCAGAAGGACAAAACTAGTCCCCATATCTCTCGCCATATATAAAAATCAACTTAAAATAAATTACAGACTTATAAATAAGACCAAACTACAATACTATAGGGGAAACACTTCAAGACATTGGTCTAGGCAAAGATTTTATGGCTAAGAAATCAAAAGAACAGGCAAGAAAAAACAAAAATAGACAAACGGTACTTAAACTGAAAAGCTTTTTGCACAACAATAAAAATAACAAGTAAAGAGACAACATGTTGAATGAAAGAAAATATTTGCAAACTATGCATCTGACAGGAACTAATATCCAGAATATACAAGGAACTCAACAGCAAGAAACCCAAATTACCCAATTAAAAAGTGGGCAAATGATCTGAATAGACATTTTTCAAAAGAAAACATACAAATGGCCAACATATCTATATATAGAGAGAGCTCAACATCACTATCTTCAGGGAGATGCAATCAAAACCACAATCAGGTATTATCTTACCCCAGTTAGACTGATTATTATCAGAAAAGACAAGAGTAAGTGCTGACAAAAATGCAGAGAAAAGAAAATTCATACACCCTGTTCATAGGAATATAAATTAGTACAGTCACTATGGAAAACAGTGTGGAGGTTTCTTTAAAAACTCAAAACAGAATCACAAAATAATTCCAGCAATTCTGCTACTGGGTATTATGCCAAAAGAAAGGAAATCAGTATATTAAAGGGATACCTGCATCCCCATGTTTATTGCAGCTTAGCTACTATTCACAAGAGCTAAGACATAAAATCAACCAAAATGTCCATCAACAGATGAATGGATAAATAAAACATGCTATTTGTACACAATGGAATACTATTCAGCCACAAAGAGAATGGAATCCTGTCACTCAAGGCAACATGAATGACCCTGGGGCACATTATGTTAAGAGAAATAAAGCTGGCACAGCAAGAAAAATACCTGTGTTCTCACTCATCTGTGGGTGCTTAAAAAAAATTAAGCCTATGGAAGTATAGTGTAGAATTACAGGTATCAGAGGCTTGAAAGGGGAGGTAGAAGGGGAAATGAGAAATTGGTTAATGGATACAAAATTACAGCTAGATAGGAGGAATGAGTTCCTGCCTTCTGTAGCACTGTTGGGTGAATACGGTTAGCCATAATTTATTGTACATTTTCTTTTTTTTTCTTGAGACAGAGTCTTGCTCTGTCGCCCAGGCTAGTGTGCAATGGTGCGATCTCTGCTCACCGCAATCACTGCCTCCTGGGGTTCAAGCGATACTCCCATCTCAGCCTCCTGAGTAGCTGGAATTACAGGCATGCACCACCACACCTGGCTAATTTTTTGTATTTTTAGTAGAGACAGGGTTTCACCATGTTGGCAAGGTTGGTCTCAAACTCCTGACCTCATGATCCACCTACCTCAGCCTCCCAAAGTGCTGGGATTACAGGTGTGAGCTACCATGCCTGGTTAATGTATTGTATATTTTCAAAAAGCTACAAGAAGATCTTTAATATTCACAACATAAAGAAATGATAAGTATTTAAGGTGATGGATATGCTAATTACCCTGATTTGATCATTATACACTGTATACATGTAACAAAATCACTGTATCCCATTAATACATACAATTATTACATACTAACTAAACATAAAAGAAAAAAATGGAAGTGAATCTAGAATCTATCTTAGGTTTGTTGTTACTTGTAGTATTGTATGTATACTTCGGATAGTAAAAGTGAGCAAATATTTAAGTTGTTGAGTACTAGGTCTCTCACTGTGAGAGAAAGAAGCAACAAATACGGAATTGGAGATTAAGAATGAACTTGAGTTATCAAAACAACTTTATTTAAATAAATAAACGTATATATTTGTCTGACTGCCTATAAATGTCATCCTAGCTCTATCCACTTCGAAAAGGCCATGTAGGAAGCAATGACACTGCAGTAATTATTAGCACACTTAGTGCCCACATTTTTAGTTTCTAAGTATCATTCTCCACCAGACCAGAACAGTCAGTGCTCAAAGACTGACGGAAACAAAGGAACCACTACGAGGGGTCATCCAGTGGCCAAATTTGGGACAATATGAACCTAAGAATAACAGTAAAAAAATATATATACATTAAATTAAAAATGAAAATTTTTAAAAGATGCACATGTTGGGGACAGGGAAAGTTCTTTACCAAAACATGACAGCTAATAAATGTAAAAGGAATGATAAAATTATCACCAGTGTAATAACTGATTCAGACAAGGGCCATTAATACATATTAAAATACACTGGGGTGAAACATTGTTGATCAACAGGATATCTGAAAAGTATCAAAGTAGAAAATTTTTTTTACAAAGGTAACAATGTATCTTTACAATGAGAAGATCTGGTAAATACTATCTTAACTAAATAACAAAATTTAGCAGCATACTGATATCATGTAGCCTCTTGCCAATGGGATGACAAGTACATCATCATCTGTGTACTATTCTTGCCAAAAATGTGTAACCTAAATCCAATCATGAACAATAAAGACACATACATATTGCAGAC
Source organism: Cacajao melanocephalus (assembly GCA_963573385.1). Lineage (NCBI taxonomy): Eukaryota > Metazoa > Chordata > Mammalia > Primates > Pitheciidae > Cacajao > Cacajao melanocephalus. Next base: position 31,160 of record CAUYLG010041794.1, read on the forward strand.
ATTTGACAAGACAGCCAGCTTGAACACTTAAAAAGTATAAATTTAATAAAAGGAAAAATTATACTAAGAGTACCGTTTTTAACTACAAGAAAATAGAAGGCCATGACAACCAAATACAATATGAAATCTTTAACTGGATCCCAAAGCAAAAAAAAACAGAAAGCTATAAAAGACATGGGGACAACTGAATAAATATGAATATTGCACATAAAAATATATCACTGTTTCAGTGTTAAATTTCTTAATATCATAGTATGCAGGAGAATGATCTTGTTCATAGGAGATAAACATAGAATTATTTTGAGAAAAATGCTATGACTGCAACTTCCTTTCATATGGTTCACTTCTGCTAATAATCATGTATACAGAGAGATTAAGACGAATTGATACACACATATATACACACATACGCATATATTATATATGGAGGAAGACAGAAAGGTAATGTGGCAAATGCTCATTGTTAAATCCAAGTGAAGTGTATATAAATGTATATTGCACTATTTTTTTTGTAGAATAAAACTTCTAAAAAACAAACAGTTGGGGAAAAAAGGGTGACTTCATTCATTCAATAAATATTACTTAAGCCCAGCAGGTTAAGGCTATGGTGGGCCATGATCTTACCATTGCACTCCAGCCTAGGCAACAGAGCAAGACCCAGTCTCAAAAAAAATTAGAAAAAAAATACCAAACCTGTTTATTTTGTTTCATTAGCAGAGGAAATAACTGCCATTACTTTAAGGTTCAAAGCAGTGAATACTGCTTCAAATGTGACTGCAGCATCAAAATAACATGGAAACCTAATATCAACCAAAATTAAAAACTAAAAATCCAAATTCCCAGGCTCCCTGCGATTCCTAGGATTCTCATCCTGCATCACAGAGCTAATGAATGAGACTCTCTGGGAACACAACTGCAGAGTCTATAGTTTTAATAACCTCCAGGAAGGAAGTCCAGTAAAGGACTTTATCCTGTCCTTTAAGAGCACTGACACATACTCAATATTTTCAGAGACTTGACAAAATTTACCCATTCATTATCTTTAAAGTGAATGTTAACTTTGGGATAATTCTATAAATTTTCATCAAGTAAACATTATAATGCTAATATTTCAAAGTATTTCATCAGTCCAGTGGTATTTTCTGAAGTTCACATTTTTACATATACCCAAAAATCGAAACTCACCTTATATTTATAAAAAGAATAACAAGTTGATCATTTTAATATAACAAAGCACCACCTTCCAAAAAGTAAAATACCAAAACAACCACATTTATTCACCAATAATCCCCAACTACTAAATGATCTATTTCAAAACAATATAGCAGTTGTATGAACAACAGAGGAAGAATATTAATTTAAAAAGAATATCACTTAGCATTATCATAGGCTAACCCTCACCGTGCCACAGTTCATGAATGGCTCTTAGAGACATAAGTTTTATAAATTACCAAAAAAGAAAAAAAAGTTTATCTCTTAAATAATCAAGAAATCATAACATTCTCATCCTACTCTTTTTTTTTTTTTTAAGACAGTCTCCCTTTGTCCCCTTGACTGGGGTGCATATGGCACAATCACAGCTCACTGTAGCCTCCAATTCCTGGGCTCAGAGAATACTCCTACTACAGCCTCCCGAGTGTCTGGGACCAGAGGCAGATGCCACTATGCCCAGGCCCATCCTATTCTTCTGTTACACCTGACTTATCATTCTTTCTAAAAAATGTCTTCTCATTTCATCCTATATCCCACTCTCTTATCTCCAAAAATACTTCCCTTAAGTCTGACTGACATCATGAGTTGCCTGTGCTACAAATTAAATTAGTATCTAGCGTTTTAAGATAAGCCAAATTTCTTATGTTATCAACAGATATTAAAATTCAAATAATCTATATTTTTATGAAAAGAATGTATAACATTGAGAAGATCTTATATGTTTTATGTTGAATTTATTTCCGATGAGTTTATTTGGGACTTTCAAAAGAAAATAACCATCTCTAATCAAATAAGAATGACACCCAGAATGGAGAAGGAAAAAATACTAACTCTCAAGAGCTGTTCAGTAAATACCTGAATAAAAAGTGAGAAAGTAAATACTGACCAGGGTTAATAAAAGCTTCCAGACAAATTCTGTTTTGAATGCAAAATTACTTTAAAAAATAAATATATAATATTATAAACTACTACAGAAAATTATGCTGAGATAATAGCCTACCTGGCAAAGTAATGTGAAATTACACATAAACCAAATATTTTAGATTTAAAATAAGTGATTTTATTATGAGAATAGGAAAAAGATTTCAGTCCATTTATTTCATGGATAACTCTTTCATCATAAAATAAAATTTTTTTCAAACAGCAAAAATACAAATACAAGGCAAAAGTCCTTTTTAAAGTAACACAATGCAGTTCACTAGAAATACTGGCAAGCTTTCTGAACATTCATTCATTCAAAATGTGGTAAAAGTTATGAAATACAATTTGAAATACGATAGGTTAGAACCAATTAAACCAAACCTGTGAACTCTGTATAAATTTATTATATTTGCTGACTTTTCTAGTAAAGAGCTTATATGGAAAAGAATACTACATATAAACAGAGGTGGTAGTACATTAATGGTGTACATCAGGTATAAAATTGATTATATTTTAATTATTCTTATAATTTCAAGATATTAGTCACTTACATTTAGTTAAAATTTTAAAGTTTAAAAACATTTAGACTGAGGCTGTATAATTTATTTTTTTTTAAAGACAAAGCTACTAAACAAAAAAGCTATGAGATAAAAACCAAGTTCTATGAATAAATATTTTAAAATTAAGTACTCTAAGATCATAACACTGACAACACTAATTATCTTTTCTAGTCTTGGCATACTGTTTGGGTGACTGATGGGATAATTTCACTTCATTTTCTCTCAGTCTATACTGGATCGTGTTAGAGAAAAATATTAAAATAACACCTCTAACCAAAGTACTTGATAAAGTTTTTAGATGAAATAAAAGCTAAAAAAATCAATTAACTAATGCACTGATTTTTAAAGCAAACACCTAAACCCTCATCTAAAGGAAAAGTTACCTAAGAACCACTGATTTTTAAAAATAAGTTATTCAGTATTCATATTTGCTCTATACTTTTATATACTAAAATCACATACTTTCACCAAAAGCCCTTTCATCAGCAGTTTCAGCTAGCATTACCTTCATTATAAAAAATACAGATGCCTATATATTTTATATTAAGTTTTATTCATCAAAAACATCAGTAGCAACTGAAGCAAGTCAAAAACAGGTAAAACATATGACAAAACAAATTATTTCAATTCCTTTACAGCTAGACATTTTGATTAATTTCATAGGAGCTCTATAGCCAAAAGAATATAAAAGTATTTAATATTTGATCTCAAATATGAATTGCTTCCAAGAGTAATTTGTCATTCAACTAAAAAAACCAAGATATCAGTAATCAACTTTTCTATTTGAATAGTTTAATAAATTTTGAATCATATAGCTTACAGTTTATATGTCTTGCATAATTTTTAAGTCATATAGCCTAAAATAAGGTTATACATTATAAATAATAAAAAGCATATTCTTTGCCTTTATCACCTGATTTTTTGTTGTTGTTGTTTATAAAATTAATCACAGTTAGCAGGGTAGAAATAGCTTTGAGCTTCATGAATGACATCCAAGAGATGGGAAAGGATTAGTTCTCAGTTGCTGCCAGTTATAGCGCCAGGTGGCTTTTTCTGCAGTGAAGGTGTTACCGATAATCCCATTACACTGGTACTAAATCTTGCAGACATCAAAATTATCACCAAGGTTCCTTTTCATCCCATCCTTTCCAAATGACTGGAAGTCGCTTCACCTGAAAGAAGTCAAATCCACATGCAGCTGCTGTTTTAGCAGGCAGCAAACTCCCTGAGAATGTCAGTTGTGATTCAATTTTGCTGTGCTGGTGGCCCCCTATTCCCTGTCCAATAATACATCTGTTAAAAAATCCTACAGCTACAAATCAAGTTTAATCCTACCAGGGACCTCATGTTGGTCTTGTCTTCCAAAAAGGCAGCAGGTTCTGCTGTCTATCTCTGCTAGTATCTGGGGAATACCCTTTAAATCCCAGCCCTACTTAGAAGAATAAGCTAAGGATCACAAAACATGACCTCGAAAACCCTGATATGACTATATTCTGACCCAGAGGCATTCATTCTAGGTGAAGATTAGAACTTTGCATAATAAGATTACACAGCAAGTGAATGATATCAAGGGACTATCCATATGCAGCCGCCTGGTTTTGTATAGACAGCCTGTGCTCTGCAATATGCAGTGCAGACGAAAAAGAGCTTGGTCTTTCTAGCTGAAATAAAATAGATTCACATAAATTAGTTGGCCATTTCCAGATTCCTAAATCCCCTATTACATCTTTTATTGACAGCTCCTGTGAGGATAGCACAAATGTTATTCCTTTTTATTCTGTGCTTCTGTAACAATCATGCTCTGTAATTGAAATGTACATAGATTATGTCTAGAAATTAACATCTTGTTTGCTGTAATCTTGGATTACAATTGACTGTGTACATAATAAAATTAGGAAATCAATGGACGGATTTATCATCTCCAAGAAACTAGAGGTACTGTTTAAAGAAGAGTTTAACATTTTGAGCCAACACTTTAAATGCAGGAGTCACAGGGAGTAGTCAATAAAAACGTCAGTGAGTCAAAGAATACAGCAGGCATTGACTAATAACTAAAAATGATATTACATAAAATTAGGTCGTATCCCTCAAAATTTAGATAATGTGAAAAACTCAGAGATTTCATAAATATAGTTTTCTCTAAATCATACTTGAGTAAGGTCAATTATATGTGACCATTTTTAATCAAATATATATGCCTACAGTATTTTATATAAATTTCCTTGATAATTTATAATGATACTTTAAAATATTTGAATCAATTCAAATCAATTATAATTCAAGGTTTTATAATTCTTAACTATAAGTTTTTAAAATAGTTATCAATGAAGAAATCTCTCCTCACATTTAAATATGTACAGAACATTTCAAATGCATATAATCCTAGAGAAATTTAGAAAATGTTATTTTATAATCAGTGTCTTCCGCCCATGACATTGACAGCTATACCAGCTTATCTCAGCAAATGTATATGAAAAGAGAGATTCATATACATTTACAAAAACATCTGTCCAGAATAACTCTATGGATGTGAAGAGAGGACATTGTAAGCTTTGTATTTAAAAAAGTACTAACATTTGCCATGGAATCTTGCAAAACTAAGCTCCTTGGTGTACTTGCAATATGGCTTACTTGAGAAGTTCAATTTGCCCACAAGTTTTGAGGAACACTTCACATTTATTACATTAGTCATTATCAACTCATCATCACAATCTCTTTAAACATATCTGTATAATGTCTGACAGGTACTCAGAAGTCAGGTGACACAATTAGACTTTATGTATCACACAGAAAGATATAAGCCAATGGTATCAGTGCTATAAAAAAAACTTTATGTAATTTTGACAACATAGCATGTGAATATTCTTTGGTTACCTTGACTAGGATATTACTTGAAAAATAATGAGACATGTAAAACTTACATATTTTTGTTACGATATTTTGTTATAAATGTGTAATACTTTAGAACTATACTTCCAATAAGGTAGCCACTAGCCTTATGTGGCCTCTTGAAAGATGACTAGTCCAAATTGAGATGTACTATAAGTATTAAATACACACTGGACTTAGAAGACTTGATACAAAAAAGGGAAAGTATTTTGTTAATGCTTATATTGATTACGTATTGAAAGATAATATTTTGGATATAGTTAAATAAATACATACGTGATTCATATTATATTTCTAATGGAAAGCACCACTTTAGCAGGTCTTATATTTTCAATAATATGTTCCTAAGCCAAATGAAATGATGCAACTAATAAAAATACTGAAGCAGAGGGTTAATTATGGAAGAAAAAACATTCCAGTGTCAAATCTGGTAAATAAGCTTAGTATAGAAAGTATAAAATCCTATCATTTTAGCTCCTATTTTATATTTTCAGTTTAAGGACAGTGGTGGGAGAAGAGAAGACCTGCCAAACTGCTGACCATCAATCAATGTACAAAAAAAGGATGATGTGATGTAGTTACAAAATGCTTTAGTCCAATAAATACAGGTTTTTTAAAAAATTGTCTCTTCAGCAATTTCATAAAAGACTAGTGAGGTGTGTGTTACTCCTTCATTGAGCTCAATAGATGCCAACTTCAAAAAACATGTCTGGATCTAGAAAGGCATAAACTTTTATTTATAGTGTTATTATAACTGTTAATATTCAAATTTTTAAAGTACATTTAAGTAATAACCATAGAGATTTGAGGTATTTAGTATACTTCAGAATATTCACAAAATAAAAAGATCAACATTATAAATTATTAGTAGGCTGTTTTCTATCAGTCTTTTTTCATCATATGGTCAATAAAATTCCTTAAAAAATCTTTTAATAAAAAGGATTTCACAGAAATAAAACTGAAAATAATTTAATTGAAGAAAGGTAATTATTCATTTAGAATGACCAGACAACTGATACTATACAATTAAAACACAAAGTCTATCTTTGTCACACACTGTAATATGATTTGAATATAAACATGTGTTCTTAAGGTACTAACTCATTTTAAACGTTTTTTCATAATTATTCCCTTATAATATCTATCTGAAATACTGAGGCTAAAGATGAAATTGAAATATGTCAATAAATAAGATGAATAAAATTTAAATCAACTTTGTAATGATCTAGTCATGCTACTATTTTTTGCCTTTTGCAATTATATAGGTTTATTTCTTTTCTGGTTACAAGTATCACACAGAAATTACACATACACACACACAAAAGCAAAATAACAATAACAAAAAAACTTTCTAACCATCAATAGATGAGTGCAATGATATTCAGTCTGAGTTAATCTCCAGACATCCAAATTCATGAATAAAAATTCATCAGTTTTAAATACACTGAGCCTATTAAGCAAGAACAAAAGCATATGCACAAAAGAGCTTTTAATATATTTCAAAGCCCACAAGAGCCATGGTCTCATTAAAATTATAAATTACACAAACATGGAATGAAGATTCAAACTGCAGTGCAGCTAAGCAGATTACAGAAAACCCCGCGTTCCATATGATAACACACCATGGCCCTCCCAGATGGGGGCTTGGAACAAAAAGGCCATCACCACAGCTAGGGAAAACCTCCTTGTGATCTCTGGTTTCTGTTCAGCAGATGACAGCCAAATAATATGTTGATTATTCTGTTTGTGCTGCTAAGCTTGTAAGATGGAATAAAGCGATATGATCTATTGTGAACCCAATGCTAATGTGTTGCTCCACTCATAAATAATATACTGAATTTATTTTCAAACTATCTCTTATCTGAATTTCAGTTTTTAAATGCATGAATTAAAATAAAAGCCAGGACAAAATAATACTTAATTTGATGCTCTAAATTAAAAAATGCAATTGACAAGTGAAAAATATCTAAATGCTTGTTGAAGAGTTACTATAATCACTTTTCTTTAATTTCAGCACTATAATGGGAGACCAAAAAAAAACTTTTAAATAGGCAATTACTTTCATTATGAAATATAAATATAAAATTAAGTAATATAATCATGAAGTTAATAATATACATTATAGACAAGATAAAAACTAGAATATCAGGGTATGCAAAAACACTTTTCTACAATATCATAGCCCATAATCAGAACACATAGTGAAAGCATTTTTGAACAATAAAAATAAATGAAGACCTCACAAATGTTCATAACTTGCACAATAAATCTTACTCAAAATTTAAAAGAACTTTATAAAAATAATTTTCAAATAGCTAGCATTTTATTTTATTTGGTAACAAAAGTTAAAACCTAATTTTTCCCTCAATTTAAAAAAAAAAAAGGTATATTTAAAATCCTAAGCTTTAACACATTATGCCCAAATGAAGTAATGGGGATTGTTTTACAAAACTACATATTTCATCATATTTATGAATACTATCATTGTTTAAAATATTGAAAATCATAACATTTACCTCTTCACCCCAAAATTCCTCCCTTAATACTCAGTAGACTCTCCTTAAAGGCAAACTAACAAAGTAGTATATTAAAACTGCATATACAGTGAACATGAATAAACACACTGTTTTCTTAAGGAAGTATTTTGTAGAAAGTACATTATTATGGTCATTGGCCTAAATCCACCTCATTTTTCTGTCTCCAGATACAGAGTCCAAAAGCACTGCAAAACTGTATAATATGGAAATACAGACGAAAATTTTAAATCCAAAAGGTAAAGCAAAAATACTTTTAGAGAAAAACTAAAAAGATAAAACATTCTTGAAGCAGATAAATATTACTTAAACAAAAATTAAAAAGCACTAAACATACATGATAAACCAGATTACTTTAAAGACATAAACTTCTGTTCATTAAAAGCACTATTAAGAGAGTGAAAATACAAACTCATAGAAGAATTGGTTGCAATACCTATCGTCAATGAAGGACTCATATTTTGAGTACATAAAGAACTCCTACAAATCAAAAGAAATGACAGATAGGCTAACAGAAAAGTGAGCCAAGAAAGTGTACAGGAACTTCACAGAAGAAAATAACCAAACAGCCAATATACATATGAAAAGGTACTCAACTTCATTAATCATTGAGGAAATATAAAGTAAAATCATTACGGATTACTACTTTATACACACTAGAACTGGAAAAATGAAAAAGATGGGGGTAAAAAACGAGTGTTGGAAACGTGGAGCAACTAGAACTCTCTCACAACTATAAATATAACCTGATGCAAACATTTTAGAAAACAGTTTGGCATTGTTGCTTAAAGCTGAACATATACATACTGCTGATCCAGTAATTTTGCTCCTAGATATATCACGAAAAGAAATGTGTAGATATATAACTCAAGAAATATGTACCAGAATATTCATAATAGCATTATATAGAAACTATGCAAATGTCCACTAATAGTAGAACGGATAAATAATAGTTACATATTCACAACTACATGTAGCAATACACTACAACTATGTGAATAAATCTTAAGATACAATGTTGAACAAAGGAAATCAGACACAAAAAATTATACTGTTTTATTTTCTATATGTAATACAAAAACAAGAAAAATGAATCTTTGCTATTAAAAGTCAAGGCAGTGATTATCCTTGCTGGGGAGGAAACACAGTGACTGGAAGGGAGCATGAAGGTGTCTTCTGGAGTGCTAATAATGTTCTTTTACTTTATCTGGGTGTTGGTTATATTGGTATATTTGGTTTACGAAAAATTCATTAGGCTATCCACTTACAATGTGTGCACTTTTCTGTATGTGTAGCTTTCTTTAAAGAAGGCACTTTAACATAAAAACACACAGATACACAAAAGGTAGTCAAAATCCTTGTCATAAGAAATTTAGAAACTGACATGTATATAATTTAAGGGAGAAAACTGAGGGTTCTTACCATATCTATTTGAATAACCAAATTTTCAACTGAATCGCTAACTTCTTGGATGTTTATAAATGGAAGACATTTATAACAGTCATTCACCCTATTATCTTCCCCTGATTCCAATCATGTATTCAGAGATATCTAGTGTTCCTGTTGGCAGTAACTGATACTGCTGTTATAACAGAGCTTTTAAAATAGTCTCAGGACTGACAATTTGCCCTTATATGTAGGAAACTAAAGTGGTACAGAAGATAAGGCAGTATACAAAATATATGCTTGCTGTTTTCGCTCTTGCTCCCAAATGAATAAGGTTTAGTTTGTTAATCATGAATGTGTATTAAGTTAATAGCAATTCCTTGAAAACTTTCATTTTAACTTTTCAGTGAAATTTAAGAAAACATAATTTACTCTTTAATATCAATACCATACAAATTAAATAAAGCCTCATGACAATCTGATAATAAACTATACATCTCATATCTACCACTTAAATATTTCCCTTGTTTCTATGCTAGAATCAACATATGATTTATAATATTTTTTCTCATATTAAAAAGATGCTTTAAGAGATAAGCTAGGAAAGATCATCCAAAGATTATTTTAGTTCATTGTTTCATCTGTATAACAAATATTTGTTTATTCACTGCTTACTATCTGCCAGGCTCTAGGGAAAATATAATACAAAATAGCTAATTTTACAGTAAATATAGCAGGCTTACCCCTTTCTTTTAGTCTCATTTGATTTACAAATAAAACTATTTTCAACCACTAACATATTAACATATTCAAAAGTTAAAACAAATTTAAAAGATACATAGTAAAAGTCCCATTTTCCCTGTTTTCTTCTTAATCTCCACAAAGATTTAGATTTTGTATACACCTCCAGATTTTTTAATGTAAAAATAAGCAAATATGAATATATGGTTTTATTCCCCTCCCAATTTACACAAAAAATGGTTTAATATACATTATGTTTTGAATTCTGCTTTTTCCAAATAACAATGGTATGTGAAAAACTTTCCAAATTTGCATATAGAAAAAACCCTCTTTTTTTTTAACAGCTGTAGAGTATTTCATTGTATAGTTATGGCTTAGTTCTTTTAACCAACACCTTATCAATAGACACTAATGGATTTCCAATCTTTTGCTACCACACAGAAAGCTACAATGAAAACTCCTATACATGTTATTTTGTAAGTATACACAAGAATTTCTATAATAAATTCCCAAAACTGGTACTGAGAGGAGGTAAACGCATTGGTCTGTTTCTAAAAATTAACAATTTGTATTTCACAGGAGTTGTATCATTTTGCACTTCCACAACATATACATCTCAGATTATCCTGAAAAAAGTCTCTCTTTGGGCCTCTAAAATACTTTGTTCATAAGGCAATTTCAAAAGACATGCTCACTGTAATAAATTCCATAAAGCTCTTGGTTAATTTTTTATCAGATGCAAATGTAAAATTCGTTGACTTAATAAGTTTAAAAGCAAATAAATTTTCAAATTTAAAAACAAACCTCACATAAACTCAGTAAATCAGTATATTAATGCCTAAATGTGCTGGGATAGCAACTATTTGTCTTTCCAATATTTTCTGTGCTCTAAAAACAATATACTCCCTACTCGTTTTTTAAAAACTTCACATTCCGTAGTTTATAAATGGACAAGAAGTCAAATGCATTTTACTTCTAAATGAATGTTTTCCTAAAACACTTAAATGTTTTCATGAAGTCAGATCTGTGTTACTGGTATTATATTTTTAAAGCCATAATTTCAAAGGTGATCTAATCTTTATGATCACCATTTTTAATAGGCAGTATCATCTAATGTGTTATTTTTATTTCAATGTCTATCCTATCAAATATTTAATAATTAGAAAACAAACACTTAAGTCCACTGAACTTCCTATTTGATGTCATCCTTAAGTAAATCAGTTTCAATAGCCCACAACTGTTTTGCTAGAAAACAGGTAAATGATCATTTTTATTCCCCAAATAAAGATAGGCAACCTATGTTGCATAGATATCAGACAGAAATCAGCCAGACAGAAATCAGTCTGAGATCTCAATATCCTACAAAAACAAAGTGGCTAAACTAGTTGCTGATACTAAAATGATTTTTAAAATGCTAGCACAAATTCTCTGCTCTTATAGTCAGCAGATGTGACAGAACCATACTTAAGCTCTGACATAAGTAATACGTAATGTTAGGCAAATGTGTTGATTTTAAATATGAGTCAAACAGAATTCACTGACAACAGAAAGCAAGAATTACCTAAGAAATGTAAAATAAAACAAACGAGAAAATACATTGCAATAGATCTGAGGACATAAAAGCTTATCAGGCTAGGATAACTTAGAAGAAAACAGTCCAACATAGCATACAATTCTGAGGAAATCACTTTATTTTAATTATATAAAATGACTGATGTTCACAATAACAACTCAGAGCCATTAAAAAAAATTAAAATGTATTCTGTTTAAGAAAACAAAGATGTTCATTTTTCTAATGAATGAAGTACTCAAAGTAAAATGTCTCAGTTAAAATCGGAATGTACAGTGGTTGGTCTTTAGAAGATGAACTGTGATAAAGTGCAATAACATTATGGGGGCTTTAGACAGCAACTTTTTTTCCCCATTTTTTTTTTTGTAATGATTTCTCCTTGCCATAGACATGCAACTTTCTACACTAAGTCAGTTTTTAGTTAACAGCCAAAAGAATATCTGATTTTTTCTGCAAGCTATGTAGGCAAATTTTCACTCAAGAAAATGTCCTGATTTCATTTTACTTTAAGTTGTAACTGTCGAAGTAGATATGTTAGTCTTGTTTCTAGCTTCAGTTTGCTACATGACCTTGTTCAAGTGACTCTATCTCTCTAGTCCTCCTTAGTTTCTTCATCAGTAAAGTGAAGGAGTTATAGAAGGCATAACGTTGCTAAATAGAATTAGTGTGCTAACAAAGTGAAACAAAGAATGACTGCATTAGGTCCTGTATCTATATCAATACTATAACTAGATCTATCTATATGCACTCTATATTTAAACTATCTCAAACTATATGTCATTTTACTATCTACGTAAGGCCTATGATAAAAGAAATGATAATAATTTTAGAATCTTCCCCAACATTTAATATTGTTACTGTCAGGATATAACAAATTTTTCATGTAGTCATCTTAACTCACTTAAAATACCACTATAATCAATTACCCTGTGATACTGAATTAAATATTTTCTAGCCAAAATAAATTACTCTTCACCTGACAGATTAAAAAAACAAAAACACATGATATGTAACCAGGATATTTTTTAAAAAACATTCTCAGTGATGTCATCAAATACTAAAAACAACTCAATGATCTACCAACAGTAGAATGGATAGATAAATTCTGGCACATTTAATTCAAACGGATAGTACATAGTAAAGAAAATAAGTGAAGTAAAACTACAAATAACTATATGGATAACTCTTCAAAACATAATGCTGAGTAAAGGAAGAAAGAATATACAATCCCATAAAAACGGGCAAAAAAGTAAACATATTACTTGGGAATACATGTAAAGTGACAAAATTATATTAAAAGTTGTATAAATAATTACCATAAAAGTCATGATACTAGTTACCTCTAAAGAAAAGAAGGAGTATATCAAGGGTTTCTGGGATGCCAGTAAAACTCTGTGGTTACATAGATGTTTGCTATATATTTAATTTATAATTATTCATTGTTATACATTTATGTTACTGTATCACTACATTTTATAACAAAAAGTTATAATTACATACTTTCTAAAATAACACTAATATATTTTTATAAAAAAGGAAGGACTCTTTTCTGCTATCAACAATTTCCTGGCTCTACATTTCTAATTTTTATTGCAATATTTTAATATTAAAGAAATAAGTTACTATGCCTAATTCTCCACAATCCTAATTAAAAGTAGATTTCAGAGGCTTATTCAATGGCTACAAAAAAATACCAGGCCTTTAAATAATATAAGATCAGTTATCCTGCTAGATCTTGGCTTAGCAGCTCCAGTTGTTTCTGTCACTCTTTCTTCTTTTCAAGAAAATGTATGCTTATTTAAAAAAAAAAATTCCAAATGATAATTCAGGTAATAATTTGAGGCATGCTGCATTCCAAAAAATACAATAGTTTAGCTCTAAGGCAGGAAGAAACACACTTTTAATTTTCACACATTTTAAAATAATTCTGGGAGCACTTGTGTATGCATACAACATGAAGGTCCATGACAGGTAGGTCGCAGACTCTACAGATGAAATCCACACTGTGAGTATTAGAAAACATGATAGCTGGATTATAGCATAGACATACAATGTCTAATTTAAATTACACTGGGGCAGTTGTATATATTTTCTTCGGAAAAACAAAAGTAAAGGGAATGGAAATTACTACAGAAGATATAATAATAGTAAATTAATTTATGTTACCAAAAAAACCACACGATTTACAAAATCCTCAAAGTCCACCCCCTAGAAGCATCCTTCAATGTGTACAGTTATTATAACTTTTAGATACTGCTCAACAGGAAGCAGACAATGAAATTTTGAAACAAGACTATTAGTACTTTCATCAGGCTTCAGGTATCAATATGATGCCAATGGTACAGCACCTTTATAATAATAGTTGCTTTTGTTGCATACTATTGGTTTTTGTGAATGCAGCCAAGGATTCCTCTTCTTAGTGGGTCCAACTAACCAGTTATTTGCCCATCTATTAAACGCCAACTTTACAAAATTACATTGTGTCCAGCAGGGAGCAGCATTACAACAGTCATAAGCGTTAAGTTGAACATGAAACCGACAGAAGAAAAAGGAGGGAAAAGCTCACTTACCGTAGATCTGTTCTGTAATTCATTCAATTTTTAGGGAAGTCACAGGGCTTCCAGGAAAAAAAAAAAATGAAGCATGTCTCAAAGCATATGTGGGTGATCCATGATTTCAGGAATCCTAAAGCAGGAAATCAAAATTATATTAGGTGAAGGCTTTTTTCAACCATATTGAGTTGAACTAGCATATACTATGACTGAATGACAATTGCAAAGGTGCATCTTCCCCTTAATGGGTCCATGAGATCTTGAATTCAGGAATTTGATGACACTTTGGAAAAAATAACTTTAAAAAAGAGTATATTAATGTCCTTTATCCACCAGAAAATTTAGGTCAAAGAAGAAAGTAATAGCTAATAGATTATATGATATCAACCTAGAAAGAACTATGGTCCAAGAGTTAATTGAGTTGACAGAGCAACCATCAACAGTTCATTAAACTCTTCTAAAGTGAGACAGAGAGAGGATACAAACATTAACTTCTACAGGTTACCATGAATACCTGAGGTTAATTTTAAAGAAAAAAAAAGCAGTAGAAAAGCAGACTGCAATGCTGGTGATATAAGACTAATTAGATATGCACTGAATATGAGGAATGTGGTAATACTGTAAGAAAACCTCATGACCAGTTACAATACGACAAAGGCAAAACAGTATTTTTGATACTGACTTGGATGTCAAAACCTGCCTCATTGTCAACTATAATAATTCTAGGTCAGTTCTTATGATTGAGAAAAAAATTTTATTTTTATTTGAAATGTTAAAGTTTGCTTTTAGTGGATTTGCATGTGACCTTTCAGTGCCTACCACAAAAAGCAAATTTTTGCCTTTAAAACAAGATAATATACGCATATTCACTATTAAATATATATAATTGCATATACAGTATCACATATCAATATGTCATTAATATATAACATTTACTTGAAATTTAAAGACTATGTAAAATGGTTCCTATTTTCTGGCAAAATGACACAAGCAGTTTGACTTGGGTGAATGATACAAGGAATATGGTTACAGGCTAATAATTACCATTAATTTGACTGAAGCTGAAACTCTGATATATTAATCTTCTACTCTTTAGCAGTAAACTATTCATTGCATTACTTATCATCTTTTGCTCTCCTTAGTCTTCTCATCCTATCTCTTGCCTTTGCCTTTATACATTTCACTTTTCTGATAACTCCTCATTTCTGCCAATCTATCTTCCTTCTCTTTTGTAATGTATTTCTGTATTAATCCAAATTTTTAATTCAATCTCCTCTCTTTATGACCCTACCACTTTTTTTCTTTTATCCCAGTACCTTTAAAAATGAGTTTTCTCCTATAACAAGTCTGTTTAAATATATCCTTTCATTCACTTCCAAGCACCATGCTTGATCTTAACAATCTTAAAAATCTCACATAATTGGAAGACACAACTAAATATACTTAAATTGTATGTTATTCATAACAATTTTTCCTCTGAGTCATTCAGTTAAAGAACTTGCTTTAAATTCGATCTTGAAACGTGAAAATTTCAAGGAAATTTAACCTCACATACTTGTTATAAAAAACTGGAGACAACCACTATTCTAATAAAGAGTTAATTTAGGTAATTTAGGATCTTACTACATTGATGTAAATAAATATTGAGTAACCAACTTCTCTAAATCAACAGAACTTTAGTGCAATTTATTCATAAGTGTGTGCATGTAATGTGCAATATCCACGTTAAAAAGCCAAGGTACAGTAAATAACCCCCTACTTCTAATATATATTATAAAGTCAGAGAAGAAAAGTGATCTTCCCATTCAGCACTCTCTAATATAAATATTAACATTAAAGGTATTAATATGCTGTAAAACAATGTTATAATAATTGCTCACAAGCCTTGAAATTTTTAAAATTTGTACATAGATTATATAACATCATTTATAATATAATTACCTAAAAAGAGGCTATAGTAAGTTGAGAAACGTTCCCCCTTCCTGCCTCCCCTACCCAAATTCATGTTCACCTGGAACCTTAGAACATGATCTTATTTGGAAAAAGAGTCTTTGCAGATGTACTTAAGGTAAGGACCAATGTGAGATCATACTACATTAGAAAGGACCCTAAATCCAATGACAATGTCCTTATTAGAGACAGAAAAGGACATAGGAAGACATAGAGAAAAGAACAATGTAAAAATGAAGGCAGCCTGGAGTCACACTGACTCAAGGCAAGGAATAACATGCCACCAGAAGCTGTAAGTAAAGAAGGATTCTCCCTTAGTTTTCAAAATAAACATGGCACTGCTGACACCAGACTTCGTATTTTTGACCTCCAAAATTGTGAGAAAATTAATCTCTGTATGTTAAGCCACCAAGTTTTTGTTCATTTGTTATGGTAATTTTAGAGAACTAACATAGATTTTCATACCAAAAAATGAAGTGTTGCTACAATCGATACCTAAAAATAGAAAAAGCCTAGATTGCCTTGAAGACATTTTTGGTAGAAAGAGAAATCTTAAGAGAATTCTGCTAAGGGCTCAGAAGGAAGAGAAGAGGTAAAGAAAGCTTCTATTACCTTAAAGAATACATATAGTATCATGAACAGAATGTTGATAGAAACAGGAGCATTAAAGAGGTTTCTGATGAAGTCTCAAGAAGGAAATGAGGAACATTATATTGGAAAGAAAAAGCAGTCCTTGTAAAGTCACAGAAAACTTGACTGAAATGTGTTCTACTATATGGCAAAAATTAGAACTTAGTAAGCAACTAACTTGAATATGTAGCTGAGGAGATTTCCAAGCAAAGTGTTAAAGTGTAGACTATTTTCTCCTAGCTGCTTACAGTAAAATGTGAGAGAAAAGAAATAAACTGAGGAAGAAATTGTTAAGCAAAGGAAAGCCTATGATTTGGAAAATTCTTAACCTATCTAAATTGTAAAAGATGATAAAGCATGCTCTAGAGAAGGACCAAGGATGTGGCTGAAAAACCTTTTCTGAAGAGATTAGGTGTGTGACTCCCTTAAATCTTAGCTCACTCCAGAATTAACCCAAAAGTCCAAGTCCAAAGTCTCATCTGAGACAAGGCAAGTCCCTTCCACCTATAAGCCTATAAAATCAAGAGCGAGTTAGTTACTTCCTAGATACAACAAGGGTACAAGCATTGGGTAAATACACCCATTCCAAATGGGAGAAATTGGCCAAAAAAAGGGGGCTATGGGACCCATGCAAGTCCAAAATCCAACAGGGAAGTCTTTAAACCTTAACGTTCCAAAAGGATCTCCTCTGACTCCACATCTTACATCCAGGTCACACTGATGCAAGAGGTGGGTTCCCAAGGCCTTGGGCAACTCTGCCTCTATGGCTTTGCATGGTACAGCCCCCTCTTGCCTGCTTTCATGGGCTGGCTTTGAGTGTCTGCAGCTTTTTCAGGTGCACGGTCCAAGCTGTCAGTGGATCTACCATTCTGGGGTCTGGAGGACCATGGCCCTCTTCTCACAGCTCCACTAGGCAGTGCCCCAGTGGGGACTCTGTGGGGGCTTCAACTCCACACTTCCCTTCCACATTGCTCTAGCAGAGGTTTTCCATGAGGGCTCTGCCCCTGCAGCAGACTACTGCTTAGACATGCAGGCATTTCTATACATCCTATGAAATCTATGAGGAGATTCCCACATCTCAATTCTTGACTTCTGTGCACCCACAGGCCCAACACCTCATGGTAGTCACCAAGGCTTGAGGCTTGCACCCTCTGAAGCAATGGCCCGAGCTGCACCTTTGCCCCTTTAAGCCATCACTGGAGCTGACACAACTGGGATGCAGGACACCATGCCCCAGGACTGCACAGAGCAGGGGGAACTCGAGGCCCTGCCTAGAAAACCATCTTTTCCTCCTAGGAGCCTGTAATGGAAGGGACTGCTGTGAAGGTCTCCGACACTTCCTGGAGGCATTTTCCCCATTGTTTTGGTGATTAACATCGCTTCGTTACTTATGCAAATTTCTATAGCTGTCTTGAATTTCTCCCCAGAAAATGGTTTTTTCTATAGCATAGTCAGGCTGCAAATTTTCCAAACTTTTATTCTCTGCTTCCTCTAGAACACTTTGCCACTTAGAAATTTCTTCCGCCAGACATCCTAAATTATCTCTCTCAAGTTCAAAGTTCCACAGATCTCCAGGGCAGGGGCAAAATGCCACCAGTTTCTTTGCTAAAGCATAGTCAGAGTTACTTTTGCTCCAGTTCCTGATAAGTTGCTCATCTCCACCTGAGACCACCTCAGCCTGGACTTAATTGTCCATATCACTATCAATATTTTGACCAAAGCCATTTAGCAAGTCTCTAGGAAGTTCCAAACTTTCCTACATTTTCCTGTCTTCTTTTGAGCCCTCCAAACTGTTCCGACCTCTGCCTGTTACCCAGTTCCAAAGTCGCTTCCACATTTTCAGGTATCCATACAGCAGTGCCCCATTCCCTCAGTACCAATTTACTATATTAGTGCATTCTCAAGCCAATCTTGGGCATGCATAAACAACTGCCTGAGACTGGGTAATTTATTTTTTTTAAAAAAAAAAGGGGTTTAATTGACTCACAGTTCTACAGGGCTTGGAAGCCCTCAGGAAACTTCAAGTCATGGCAGAAGGACTTAACACACAGTGGTTTCAAATGTTATTATTAAGCCCCGAGACAAAATTTAGTACAAAGTTATAATAATCAAAAGAATGTGGTACTGGCATAATGACAGATCTATAAACCAATAAAATAAAATAAAGAGCACAGAAAATAATGTTGACATAAATGGCCAAATGATTTTTGACAAGGGTAGCAAAACCATTCAATGGGGGAAAGGCAGTCTTTTCAACACATTGCATTAAGAAAACTAGGTATCAACATAAAAAAGAATGAAGTTGGGCTTTTGTCTTACACCATATAAAATTAACTCAAAATAGATCAAAAACCTAAATGTAAGAGCTAAAACTATGTAAATCTTGATTGGCTATGATTCATTGGCTACAGGAACAAAAACAGGCCACAAAAGAAATAAAAATATATAAACTGGACTTCTTCAAATTAAAATGTTTTGAGCATCAAAAAATACCATCACAGGGAGAAAGTATTTGCATATCACATATCTAATTAAGGATCAAGGTCCAGAATATATAAAAAATATATAACTCAACAACAATCCCAAAAAACAAAACAAAGCCATTACTCAATTCAAAATCGGCAAAGGTTTTCAAAAGACATCTCTCCAGACAAGGCATACAAATGGCCAATAAGCACATGAAAAGATGTTAAACATCCCTAATCATCAGGGAAATGTAAATCAAAACCACAATAAGAGATTATATCATATGCGTTAGGATGACTATTATCAAAAAAAAAAAAACAACAACAACAGAAAATAACAAATGTTGGTAAGGATGTGGTGAAATTGTAACCCTTGTGCACCGCTGGTGGGGATGCAAAATGGTACAGCCAATATGGAAAACAGTTTGGTGGTACCTTAAAAAGTTAATCATAGAATTTCCATATAATCCAGCAATTCCACTGTAAGGTGTATACCTGAAGGAAATGAAAACAGAGATTCAAACATACTTGTATGCCAATGTTCACTGTAGCACTATTTACAATAGCCAAAGGTGAAAACAACCATAGGGTCTATCAACAGATGAATGGATAAACAAACTGTGGTGTGTGTGTGTGTGTGTGTGTGTGTGTGTGTGTGATCTTATATATATGTTATAATTTACATATGCAATCTTATATATAATAATCTTATATAATATACAATCTTATATATAAGATTGCATATATTATATATATATACATACAGATGGTCCCTGACTTAACAATGGTTTCGCTTATGATTTTTCAACCTTATAATGGGTTTATCAGGGTACTAAATGCATTTTCAACTTACGGTATTTTCAACTTAAAATGGGTAAATCAGGACATAACTCCATTGTAAATCAAAGAGCAACTGCAATAGATTATTCAGCCATAAAAAACTGAAGTTCCAATACATGATACAAAATACATGAACTTTGCAAAACACTATGCTAAGTAAAAAATATTATGAAAATATTAACAAAAGAATATTGTATGATTCCACTTATATGAGGTGCTTATAGTAAGCTGGCAAATTCACAGAGAGTAGAATACAGGTTATCAGGGGTTGAAACAAAGGAGAATAACAAGTTACTGTTTGTTGGGTACAATATTTCTTTATTGAATGATGAAAAAGTTTTGGAAATAGTGGCAATGATTACACAACATAGTAAGTATTCTTAATGTCACTTAATTGTATACTTAAAAATGATGAAAGTGATGAATTTTATGTATATTTTTATCACACATAAAAAAATTTTTGTAAAAAGCTCAAGACCTTGAGCCAGTTCAGAGAGCAGATACAGATACAAATATTTCAATTAGACAATCAAAACTGGGCTACCGATAAGCAGTAAAGTGAACATATTCTAATGCTCAGTGAGAGAAAAATCATCATCATATATGATGATAATCCATTAATTTTCATGTGAGTTGATTTAGGAAATGTTAATAAAAAACCTAATCTGCTTTATATTTAAAAAAAATTCAACCTTATAATACCAAATAGACTACAAAATTATTTTCAAATTTTTCATTTTGACTAATAGAAAAATTATAATACCAAATGACCTTTAATGTTATTCTTTAAACCTTTCACTTTGGGGAATAAAAAATACAAAAAGCAAAAGTATAAAATTAAAATTCTAAAGATTTTAAGAAGCAAATATTTTATTACAAAGGAATCTGTTTCAGCACTGGATAACACTGTTATAAAGTTCTTTAATCTGAGTTGAAAGTGAAATTTCTATGCCCTGGAGAAACAAAGAGTTCTAATTTTTTTTTTTTACAAGATTAAAACGGGTCTTATGAAACTCAAAATCTTTTACCTCCCAGCTACCTATGTCCCACTTACTACCTTAATCACTTTCCCATCACTTTTCCTCACCCTTTTAATCACTATGAATATATACCCATTTTATCAGGGCAAATGTGCTTCGTGTTTTATGTTAATACCCATAAACTGGCTACACATAAAGCTACCTTGAGGAGGAAACTAAGGCTGTATTTGGACTGAAGTGGAAAATAGTGGATAACAGTATGAATTCTGGAGTCAGACAGGCTAACTCTATTGTGAATCCTAGATCTTCCACTTACAAACTTTCTGACCTAGATAGAACAAGTTACTTATCCTTTATGTGACACCATTAATATAAAGCATTCAAAACATTCCAGAAACTACAATAAGCATTCAATAAATCATTACTTAGTATAATTAATTACCAGTACATCCATGGATAGAGAAGTGGAGATACTGAAGAAGATACTAAAGAAGATACTTTACATTTCAGCTCTACTATGTGCCTTTTGTTTCAAATATCATGCCTTAATGGGATTGTGGTTCAAAACAGCAGATAGATTTACTGCTACTCTTCAAAAACTGCACTGAAATGATAGTACGTTTTAAAAAATAAATAGAAATAAACACTGAGAAAAGGAGTGAAAGGCATCAACATACTAGACATTTTGAAGAATTTCTGGAAGACCGGGCATATAAAAAAACCATAATGATAGGTTGAAAAGAATGGATTAACAGTCAAGACATAGTTAGCAAAGTATGGTTCACAGGGCAAATCTCCCAGCCCATCACATGCTTTTGCATTTTTAGATGGCTGAAAGAATAAAGAAAAAACATATTTTCTAACATGTGAAAACTACACAAA
Organism: Cacajao melanocephalus; assembly: GCA_963573385.1. Taxonomy (NCBI): domain Eukaryota; kingdom Metazoa; phylum Chordata; class Mammalia; order Primates; family Pitheciidae; genus Cacajao; species Cacajao melanocephalus. Next base: position 53,272 of record CAUYLG010041794.1, read on the forward strand.
ATTCAAATTTCAGTGTCTACAAAGTGTTATTAAAACACAGCAATGCTCATTTGTTAATGTTTTCTCTGGCTACTTTCTCATGGCAGAGTTAAGAGATCGTATTACCTGCAAAACCTAAAATATTTACTATCTGGTCCCAGCAAATGTATGCCCACCTCTAGTCAAGCACAAACACACGAAAATGCTTCAGGAAGTTGGGACATTTCATCCTGTGGCTCCAAAGGGGTTCAGAGCTAAATCAGCAGTTCTGGAGGCTAACCTCTAAAATAAATAAATAAGTAAAAAAGGTATAATCTGCCTGAGAAGAATTTGGTGTCCAAGTATGGAGGTTGGAGAGCCAGTCTAGGGGCATCTTTATTTGGCTATTAGAGAAGGACTGGATCAGTGTACTTGCTCCTTGATTATGCACTTTGAAGCAAAGCACACCAATAAATTAAGGCATACCAATAAGTTAAGTCCTCCCAACCCACAAGAAAATTGGTCACACTATTTTTTTCCATTTAGGCTAAAGATTTGTTGAAAAAACAAGGACAGAGAAAACCCACTCCATTTATCTATATTATTCAATTCTTCCTTTATTTATGAACATGAAAAAACAGCCAACATTTAAGGAAACCACAAGCATGATAAAGAAGGTCCATAATGAAAATAACTAATCTGAATAAGCAACCCTGGAGAAATCAGAGGTAATTCAGAGAGAAAAACAAGGAAAGGAAATCTATTTAACATTGGCAGAGATATTGAAAAGATATTACATCAGTAAAAGGAGAGGCAGAGAATTAAAAGAACAGAGTATAAACATAAAACATATGCCTGTCTGCCACCACCTCCTCCCATTCACAGAAAAAAATAGAAAAGGTGGAGAAAAAGTCGAAGAGGAACAATCCAAAGGAGTGTAATCTTCCTAAACTTTCAGGAAAAGTCACTCCTCTCTCCCTTCCAAAAATCTATTCCACACACACACACAAACACAAACACACAGACATACACACTCTCTCTCTCTCTCCCCCCTGCTCCTCCCACCCCCACCCCACCAAAGGGGAGTCTTGAAAGGACTCAGGGAACACAGGGCAAATGAAATGAAAATACATAGAGCTGTAGACACTTTTTTTTTTAAATCTAGAGCAGAGGTTGCCAAACTAGGGCCCATGGGTCAAATTCAGCAGACTCAGTTTCAGCAAATAAAGTTTTATTGGGACAAATTCTTGCTCATTCATTTACATGTTATCTGTGACTGCTTTTGTGCTCCCACAGCAGGAGTTGAATAGTTGCAATAGAGACCATATGGACCACAAAGCCTAAAATATTTACTATTTGGTCTTTTACAGGAAAAGGTTGCCAAATCTTGATCTAGAGCTGTGTGATTTAATATAGTACAAATTAGCCACATGTAGCTGTTTAAATAAATAACCTAAAATAATTAAAATTAAATAAGATTAAAATTCAGTTCCTCTGTCATATCAGTCACATTTTAAGTACTCTATAATCATGTGTGTTTATACTGACCATGATACTGGACAATGTAGATACAGAACGTTTCCATCAACACAGGAGGTTCTACTGGACAGGGCTCATCTGGATATTACCACAATAGATTACTTAACTGCATTTTAATTATTGCTTTAACAACTGCTACACTGAAAAAACATACGTAAGTGCTACAGTCTGAATGTATCCCCCAAAAAGCACCTGCTGGAAATTTAATTCCCAGTGCAATAGTGTTGAGAGGTGAGGTCAACTGAGAGGTGTTTAGTTCTGAGGGCTCCACAGTCATGAATGGATTAATGCAAACTGTAAATGGGATTGAGGCTGAGAGTTCACTCTCTTTTTTTCTCTTGCCCTCTCTTGGGCCCTTCCACCATGTAATGACACAGCAAGGACACCCTCGCCAAACACCAGCCCCTCAATCTTGGACTTCACAGTTTCCTGATTTGTCAGCCAATAAATTTCTGTTCATTATAAATTACCCAGTCTCAGGTATTCTGTTACAGCAGCACAGTACGGCGAAAGACACTCAGAGAAGCAGGAAGAAGAAATACATTTAGAAAAACACAGAAAATTAGAAGTTTTAGAAATAAAAATAATGGTCGGGCATGGTGGCTCATGCCTGTAATCCCACCATTTTGGGAGGCTGAGGCAGGTGGATCACTTGAGGCCAGGAGTTTGAGCCCATCCTGGCCAACACAGTAAAACCCCACCTCTACTGAAAAAAAAATACAAAAATTAGCTGGGCATAGTAACATATGCTTGTTAACCTAGCTACTTGGGAGGCTGAGGCATGAAAATTATTTAAACCTGGGATGCAGAGGTTATAGTGAGCCAAGATCATGCCACTGCACTTCACCCTGGGCAACATAGTGAAACTCTGTCTCAAAGAACAAAAAAAAAAAAAGAAAGAAAAAGAAAATAATTAATGCATAAATCTAAGACCTCGTTGTATGAAAATATCACTGAAATAGATATTTCTAAAATCCTTCAAAGTCAGGGAGAAAAAATGTAAATTGAGAGAAAATTCAAAGATATAGTACTACAAATGAGAAACTAAATGTGTTCATAGATGTGGAAGAGATTATAAAATAATTCAAGGTTGAGAATGTAATGAATGATATCAAATTTGAAAGTAATAATAAAAAAAAGTTTTCTAAGAAAACAGAATTCAAAATGAGGTAGAATCATTATATAGAACAAGAGCCATTAGCAATTGTTTAAATCGTGGTAATAAATGGATCCAATTTGGTTCTGAGTTAATGAAAACAATGTTTGCTAGAATATCTAACTTTGATCAGCAAGAAACTCATCAAAACATACTTCATATCCAGACTCTTAAACTGAGAAACAGTAATCAAAATAATAAATTTCACTCTAATACTACCCATTGGTCCAGGAATTATATATTTCTTTAGAGAGGAGCTTCAGGAGCCTGGGGGACCCTTCATGCAAAATCAGAAGATGTGATTTAAGAAGCTTCATATGGAATAGTTTAAATATTTGGCCTACTCCCAGGCTTCCATAATTATTCAAACTGAAGGGAAATTGATCAAATCTCAGCTGAAATGTCCATAATAATTAGAACATCACAAATGCTTTGATTAATACAGTAGCTTTGTGCCTATGAGACTCTAGTTGACATGTAAAAGGAACACCAGTCAGCTGTTATTTAATTCCTCATGTTGGCTACATGCAAATGTGAAGAAAAGTCCCAGACTGAATAATATACAAATGTTGGGCCATTCTCTGAAATTTCTTTTTCTTTTTTTGCTAAAAATTTTAATGCTTTTGTGTTGACCATTAAAAATACCTTGTTTGCCTTTACTTTTTCTGGTAGATAGATTTACTTGACGAATCTTGAACTAAAACCTGTTTACCCTTGGAGGCATTTACCCTATTACACTGCACATTCTTAGACATGACTATACAATGGCTTTTTAAATTTCAATTTAAATTCCCCAGTTTTCTGTTTATACCTTAAAATCCACTAAAATTATGATGAAGTACTCTTTTGCCCTGGTCAGTTCCAGCTTACTTCTGCTTTCCTAGCATCCAATATAATTCAGTATTTTAGCACTTTCAAAAGTGTCCTAAATAATCCATGGACCAAAGAGAAAATCAAAACAAAAATTAGTAAATATTTTGAAATAAATGATTAAAACATAAAATGCTATAGTTGTAGGAACAGCTAGAGCACACCCTTAACTATACATAATCTATTAGAAAAGGCAGAAAATTAACAAATTAAGCTTTGGAGAACAAACAGAACCTCAGCAAATCAAAACTAAGGAATGTAGAAGGAAACAAATAATAAAGAGTAGTAATCGATTAAATAGTAGAAAGTAAACACTGAGAAAACCAACAAAGCCAAATTTGGGTTTTTTTTTAAAAAGATTAAGGGAAAAATCCCCAGCAAAATTTAACAATGAAGAAAAAAAGAAAAGAAACTCATTATCAATTGCTGATATTTATTTATCAGCAATAAATAAAAGAAGAAATCACTAGTCACAAAAGGATAGTAAGAGCTCATTTCAGTATAGCAAAGTAAGCTTACAACAGACCAATCCTACCACAGATAACAACTATAAACTCTGAACAAAAGACAAAGAGCAATTACATGAAGGCTCTACAGATTTTTTTTTTTTTGAGTCAGAGTCTCAGCTCTACAGAAGCAAACATGCTGAGTGGTCAGACTAAGGTAAGAAAGAATTGCCACAGGGTGAGTTTCCTGTTTTTACTGATTTAACCCGAGGTCAGCACAGTATAATGTGGCTAAAATTCTGAAAGGAAGCCAGCTTAATGAAGAACCTGAAGACACACACTAATCAATAGAAAGTTCAAAATGAAATCTGCCTAATTTATGTGTGACTTTATTTATTAATAAAGTGATGATGCAGCCTGGTACAGTGGCTCACACCTGTAATCCCAACACTTCGGGAGTCCGAGGTTGGCAGATGACAAGGTCAGGAGTTTGAGACCAGCCTGGTCAACATGGTGAAACCCTGTCTCTACTAAAAATACAAAAATTAGCTGAGTGTGGTGGCACACACCTGTAGTCCCAGCTACTCAGGAGGCTGAGGCAGGAGAATCACTTGAACTCAGGAGGTGGAGGTTGTAGTGAGCTGAGATCGTGCCAGTGCACTCCAGCCTGGACGACAGAGTAGGACTCTGCCAAAAAAAAAAAAGAAGATGAGTAAATATAGCAAGGAGAGATCTTTTTTTCAATAAATGGTGCTAGGTCAATAGGATACCAATATAGGAAAAACAAATGCATCTTTACCACTGCCTCACACCAAACACATACAAGTCAATTCCAACAAAGTGCAGACACAAATATTAAAAGTAAAACATCAGGGCTTTTAGAAAAACAAAACATGGAGATCATCTTCAAAATTTTGGAGTGGGCAAACACAGCCATAAAGCACTAGCCAAAAAGACAAAATTGATAAGTCAAAATATATTTTGACTAAAATCAAAAGACAAGAAAATGAAAAGGCAAGCCACAGACTGACAGAAGATACTTGTAATGAATTTATTTGAAAACGAACTCATCCAAAATGTAAAAGAACTCCTACAAATCCATGGGAGAGAGGCAGACAATCCAAATTTGTAAAATTAAAAAACATGAATAGACCCTTTCACAAAAGCGTCTACCCAAATGGTTAATAGGCATATAAACAGGTGCTCAACTTCATCAGTCCTAATTCAAATGACGATGCCATACCACAACCCTCTTAAAATAGCTGAAATGAAAAGAAAGAAAAATATTGTGTTGATAAGGATGAGAAGTAACGAAAATTCTCAAATGTTCCTGGTAAGAGTATAAACCGGTGCAATTGCATTGAAAAAATGGCCACAAATGGGAAACTATCCAAATCCCTTTTAATAGCAGAACAGATAATGAATCGTAATACATTTATATTATACAGCAATAAGAGTAGATCAGCCATGATACACATTAACAAGAATCATTTAACAAAAACAATGTTAAGCAAAAGAAGTCAAACACGGACTCTAATAGTGGATCTAATGGAATCTAATAGTTGATCTCATAGAAGCACAGAGTATAAGTAGAAAAGTAGAAAAACAGTGAAAGAAATCTGTGGTGCTATAACTCAGGACTATAGTTTCTCTTTGCAAATATAACGACACGAAGGGGGCAAAAAAAAAATTACCGATTGAGAGAGATCCAAGATGGCCGATTAACAACAGCTCAGGATTGTAGCTCCCAGTGAAAGCGCAGAGAGCGAGTGGACGCCGCACTTTCAGACAAATTTTTGTTGCCCACAGACTAGGTGATTCCCGGCGGAGGAGCCACACGGGTCGCCAGCGCGACTTTTTTGGCCGGCGCGGCTGTTTTGCCGGCGCCCCAGCACGGCGCTTCTCGGCGCGGAGTATACGGGACGACTCCAGCTTGGCTGGTCCCGTCCCCACAAGGAGAAAAGCAATTGGAAGTGCTGAGGACTGAGAGTTTCACAGTAAGCACAGCTGAACCGGGAAGGTCCAGCTGTGCGGGGAAGGGGCGTCCGCCAAAGGAAAACTAAGAAACAGAAAAAACTTCATCACCGGGCGGAGAGATCCAAAATGGCTGATTAAC
>CAUYLG010041796.1:0-96790 GCA_963573385.1 Cacajao melanocephalus
CATGTCCCTGCAAAGGGCATGAACTCATCCTTTTTTATGGCTGCATAGTATTCTGTGGTGTATATGTGCCACATTTTCTTTATCCAGTCTATCATTGATGGGCATTTGGGTTGGTTCCAAGTCTTTGCTATTATGACTAGTGCTGCAATAAACAAAGGTGTGCATGTGTCTTTATAGAATGTTTTATAATCCTTTGGGTACATACATAGTAATGGTATTTCTGCTTCTACATCCTTGAGGAATCACCACACTGTCTTCCGCAGTGGTTGAATTAATTTACATATATGATGCTTTGTAATCTGTGGATTAATTGGTCTTCTCTACTAATTGAAGATCTACTAGTGTTCTTTCAAGACCCAGCTCTGATCTTGCTGTGTCTCCCAGAATCTTTTTTGTTGCCTTGTGTCTTAGGGACTATGTCATTCTCTATTTTCTTGGGGGAAGTTACTGTCTGTATTGCTCACTGTGGGACCTGGGCATAAGCCAGTTTATATGCCTTATGTTGCATGTATTCTGGGTACCCAGCTGTTAGCCCCCACAGTGTAAACAAGTGTTTTAGCATTGGAATTAGATGAGAAAAGCAAAAGTTTTGCTTTAAGCATACAACTCAGGTTGAAATTTTGGCACCTTCACTTACAGCTGTGTGACCTGAGATAGGCTTCTGTAACCACTCAGGTTTAGTGTCATCTGTACTCCAAGCTGCGTGAGAGTGGAGACCTGTTCTGTATGCTTTCAGGTTGTATTCCTCACATCTAGAACAGTGACATGCAGTGATTGGCATGTGATAGGTACTCAGATTATTTGTTGAATAAAAGAAGGAATAGGAAGATAACTACTTTCATAGGGTTGGTGTGAAAATTAAATGAAATAGTGCATGTAAACTGCATAGAACAGGGCCTTCTCAGTTAACAATAGTTTTCCTTTCTGATCTTGACCCCGTTATCATTTTATATTCAGGGTCTGGTTGAGTGTCTACTTTTGTTTAGTAGGTGTCTTTATCAGTCAGCATTCTATCAGAAACAGAAAGAATGAAGAGGTTAATTGCAGGGAATTGGCTTACACAGCTGTGAGGGCTGGTGGGGTGAATCTGATATCAGAGGGCAGGCCAGAACTCTCAGGCAGAAGCTGAAGCTCCAGTTCACAGGTGGGATTTTTTTCTTCCTCAGAGAAACTCCAGTTCTGTTGTTAAGGCCTTTCAATTGGATGAGGCATACCCAGATAACCTACAGTACTCTTCTTAAAGCCAACTGATGGTAGATGCTGATTACATCTACAAAATACCTTCACAACAACACCTAGATTAGTGTTTGATTGAGTAAGTGGAGACTATGGCCTAGCCAAATTGACACATAACACTGACCACCACATCATTCTTTGGAGAATTCCTTTATTATTTCACATGTATCATTGAGGGTGTTTTATAAAACTAGAAATATAATAAACTTAGAGTATAGCAGAGGATTTTGTGGTGTGTGGTAACTTTCACTCGTTTGTTAAACAGCTGTTACTGAGCCTATAGTATGTGCCAGGCACTGGCTTGTGCGAGCTCAGAGAGCTCACCTGTTGTTGGGGAAGAGAAACAAATTGGTGGGCCCCACAATTCAGTGATTTAATGGCCATCATAGAGGTAAGTATAGGGAGCAGAGCTTTCGTGTTTTATTAGCAGGCATTTCTCTTGCTGTGATAGAAATTGAGATCCAATTTTAAAAACCTAATTTTTCTTTTTAAATTTTCTGTTTCACACTTGATCAAAACTGGCAGTTTAATGACAAAAAATCCTTTCCAAATATGTAGCAGTATTTATAACCACTAGGGGTCAGACTTTTCAAGAACAGTTAATATCTTCTAACAGTAATCTGTGCACAGTTTTGACTCTAGAATTGTTGGGTTTTATTACACTGTTCTTAAGGTAATTGTGCTCTGTGCTGTATATTTATCCTAAAATGAATAGGATTTTGGTAATTTCATTGGCATTCTGTTGTGTTGCATAACTGAAGTAGCTCATCATTGGTGCTAGAGTATGCAGTATGAGACTCTGCTGTTTGTTTCCCCCATGGTGTTGTTTTATACTCCACATTTCAAATATTGAAAGAATATATGTCTCCTATACATCTACATGGATAAGGGTCTAGTTCAGTCCTTATCTTTCACAAGCAGATTTCTTATTTTCTCTCAGATTATTTCCAAATGGTGTTTTTCAAAAGGTCCTCTTTTTATTAGAACTATTAGAAAGAATTGAATAGTGGTTTTGGGCTAAGGGGGGAGATATTATAAATGCGTCAAATAACTGTAAATGAATGCATCACAGGAGACTATGGATCAGGGAAATCCAAAACTTTTCCCTTCTCTTAATTGGTATAAGAGCTAGAATGACTTAATATGGAAGTAATTAATAAATAATACATCATTTGTATTCCTTTGGGACCTGGTTTTGAATGATTATCATTTCCATGAAATTTGTTCATGTTTACATTAAATAGTTTTTAATAGTGAATTTTTTGCATTTTGAAAGAATTTTAGAAAAATTATTTTGCCTCTTTGAAAAGTTTTCTAAAGTGTTTCAAATTTTGTTTATTTACTACAATATCTATTCTGCAGAGACTCATTTTTGTGGGAGCCTAGAATTGGGTATATGATCCAGAATACTGTGATTAAGTCTCACTAATTAAACTGGTGTTTAATGGTAAATGCTTTGTGAGGATGCCATATTATATATAAAGTGATAGTCTTCTTAGGTGAAAAGTGACTCTTATAGTTGTCTCTTCTGTATGCAGGGGATTGATTTCAGAACCCACCCATCTTATATCAAATCCATGCATACTCAAGCCCTGGAATTCGTCCTGCAGAACCCATATATACAAAACGCCTTTCGTATACTTGGGTTTTGCATCCCATGAATACTGTATTTTCTATCTGAATTGGTTGGGAAACTGGACCTGCCCAGTTCAAGGATTATCATCTGTACTTTGTTTGAAAGCATTACTATCGTTCACCTCTCCCCTTTGTCTCTCCCACTTTGTAACTTTATTTACGACCTAGGATAGAAAGCTGATAATTCTACTGTACTATTTTTCTATAGTCACAAATAGGCATGCTACTTCTCTCTCAGAACCATTCAGCACTATCATCTTTGCTGATTAGGAATCAATTCTGGATGGTTCACATTGTCTATTAAAATACTCATCCAGTTACTTGTCACCTTCTTCCAAGGGAGACAGAGTAGGTAGAGTAATACTTTTGAATTCCTAGAAAAAAGGGCGCTCCTGAGCAGATTGTTTATATCCTGTCCTCAGTTGATACCCTTAGTATATTCACCTAAAAACTTTACTCCCAATTTTTATTTTGTTATCTTTTTCAATAAGTACTAAGCTAGCTATTTAATAGATCCCAAATCTAGGTTACTATAACTAAATTATTATTATCTTAGGCATCTTCAAATTTGGTAGATTTGGTAGATAGGTGAGTATTTATAATGCTTTACATATGATACTTTAATCTAAGTTATCTTTATATGCATATTTTTCTCAGCTTTATTGAACTATAATTAACATACAATTCATCCAATTAAAATATACAGTTCAGACCATGTATGGTGATTCATATCTGTAATTCTAGCACTTTAGGAGGCTTTGGGAGGCTGAGGCAAGAAAATCACTTGAAGCCAGAAGTTCAAGACCAGCCTGGGCAACATAATGAGACCACCCCCCAACCCCTTACAAGACATTAAAAGAAAAACAAAAACTTAGCCAGGCATGGTGATGTGAGTTTATTGTCCTAGCTGTTGGGGAGACTGAGGTGGGAGGATCACTTGAGCCCAGGAGTTTGAGGCTGCAGTCAGCTATGATTACATACCACTACACTCTAGCCTGGGCTACTGAGTGAGACCCTGTCTCTAAAAAAATACAAAATAATTTTTTAAAAAACCTAAAGTATATAATGGTTTTTGGTGTATTGCATTTTTTTAAATTGTGGTAAAACACATATAACATAAACTTTGTCATTTCAATTATATTTAAGTGTACAATTCATTGGCATCAATTACATTAACAGTGTTATAATGTACTACTACTATTCCATCACTACTATTTCCAGAACTTTTTATCACCCCAAAGAGAAACGCTAATATTTAAGCAATAATTTTATTCCTCCCAACTCTCAGCCTCTGGCAACCTCTAATCTGCTATGAATTGTCTATTTTAGATATTTCATATAAATGGAATTATATAATATTTTCCTTCTGTACCTGGCTTATTTCACTTACCATAATGTTTTCTAGGTTCATCTGTGTTGCAGCATGTATCAGAAATGCATTCCTTTTTAAGACTGAATAATATTCCATTGTATCTGTATACCACACTGTGTTTATCTGTTGATGGGCACTTGATATTTTCCCACCTTTTGGCTATTTTGAATAGTGCTGCTGTGAACATTAGGTATACAGGTATCTTTTTAAATCTTTGCTTTCACTTCTCTTGTGTACGTATATACCCAGGAGTGGAATTGCTATGTAGTCTTATGGTAATTCTGTGTTTAGCTTTTTGAGGAGCCTCCAAACTTTTTTCTGCAAGGACTGTATCATTTTTCATTCCCACCAGCACTTTCTCTACATCCTTGCTAACACTTGTGGTTTTCCATTTTTCTCATTCCAGCCATCCTAGCAGGTGTGAAGTAGTATGTCTACTTTTAAAACATTTAACCTCTGAGGTGACTGCAAACTAAGCGTTTTACTTTGTAACACAAGTATAGTCTCCTTAAGCCATACTGCACTTACTTAGTACCTTAAAAAAATTATTATTAATGAGGACAATTTTGGAGCATTTAATCCCTAGCAGGTAGACAAATAATTATTCAATGGCTTCTACTGCAGATTACTAAGCTGTGTCTTTTAGGGGATATAACAATGAGTAGAATAAGTTCTTGCCCTTAGGCAAGTAAAAGCATGTGGGATATAATATAGCACGGACATAAACCCTATAAAAGAAGAAGTACAACATAGATGCCCCTCAGAATCTCAAAATGTACAAAGGATAGGAGGTACTCTGAATAGGGAGAGCCATAGGTAGTTCAGGCACAAAAGAGCAGACAGAGCATTATTTGAGATAGTCCTTAAAGGGTATGTGAGGTTTCAACATGGTGAGACTAGAGTGGCAATTCAAGGGGTTACAGAAGGGATGTGTTAGCCATCTGTGGGCAGGAGGTTCCTAGAGGGTTTCCAGAAATTTCAGACTGAAAAAAATTAGGCTTAGAGGTCCGTCCAGACTTTTGTAAAAACTTAAAAAAATAATTAAAAATATATATTTAAAAACCCTATTTGTTTTTATTTTCTCAGCTTTTATAAAAGTTGAAATAATTTTGGCATGATAGGGATCTTTAAAAAGCACAGTTTCTTGAAATGGCATTCTATATATTTTAATGAAGACATATGTTTGGGTTATTTAAATAAAGTGCCATTATTCTTTACTTCCCATACTATACAGTTTTCTGTGTCATACACCACCACAGCATGTACTGTCTCTGAAGCTGCATTAAGGAGTCAGGACTCCTTTTTGGAGCTGCATCTGTATTTCAGCTGTGATACTTCTGCAGATACTTAAAATTTAATTTGACTTTGTTAGTGTAACTCATTTATATACATCCTGATTTGATCTTTAGGAAAACTCTGAGGACCAGATAGGGTAACAAATAATTCTTGTTTTATGGGAAGCAGACTTGAAATTTTGAGTGGTGGCCAGCCAGGTAGAAAGTAGTAGAATTAATCGATACCAAATTTAGTGCCTTTTCTGTGATTTTCCTAGAACTAAATATTATTTTAGGAGTCATGCAGTTCTCATAAGTAGAAAAGATAGTATTTAAGTTGTTTAATTTTTTTTGAGTGCTCTAGGCTATTCTGCATTTATTGAATTTTCCACTAAGTAATATGCATTCAGGTCACCTACACTGAGACTTCCTGCAGTGACAGTACATATAAAAAAAGGCTGTGCAACTTACTGATAGTTGTGCTCCATTTAAGCAAACCATCAACTGGTGCATTTTTTTTTTTTAGATAAATTGGATTTTATCAAAATTAAAATCTTTTTAAAAAATACTTTAAGTTCTGGGATTACAGGTACAGAACATGCAGGTTTGTTACATGAGTATCCATGTGCCATGTTGGTTTGCTGCACCCATCAACCTGTCATCTACATTAGGTATTTCTCCTAATGCTGTCACTGCCTTTGTCCCCCATCCCCAAGTTGTTTAATTTTGAAAAAAAATTTTAGCACTTAGTGTCAAAACCTTGTCCCTGATAGCAGGAGTGTGAATTATCAATAGATACCAATCTGAAACCCTAGAGGGAAGTAATAAGCTTTTAAAGATGTTGATCCTTATGATTAGCCTGTCATCTTTCATGGGGCCCTGAAATCAGCAGTTCAGGCTTTTCACATGTATATAATGGATTTAATACAGTATTTGAGCATTGTGCACTGTATCTAGATGTGGTCTTTTCCCTCTAGGTGGCTCTCTGGGTCTATATAGATACAAACTATTGAGAAATGTGTGCTATTCCTACCTTTATTTTGCTTCTATGTTCTGTGGGACTATGAATTACATTTTAGTAAACTGTGAAGCCCGTGAACACATAGTATCAGCTACTCAATACAAGTTTGAAAAAGGAAATAATAAAGCAAATAAGAATTCACATTTATTTATTACATGCTTACAAACTTGGAGGACGAGGGGAAGAGAAAGATAAGTGATTTTGTAATTGCATTGCTCTGATTGGGTCTAGTAAGTAAAGAAGGTTGATAAGATTTCTGTAATACACTTCATTTTCTAGGATCCAGTCATTTGTATTCACTGAGATAAGTGTCTAGAACACAGGAGTAGTAATTTATCTGCATCTTTAATTTTCCATGGAAAACTTGATTTTCAAAGGGAATAAAAATTATTACTTTTATACTTATGATAATGCTAAGGTACTAGGGGAAAGGAATATTTGGGTTTACCAGTATATGTTCTTGTCAGTGCTCTCGTTTTCTTCCTGACCATTTGACACTTTGATCTGTAGTAATATGGCGTTTGCTTTTACCACTATATCAGAAGCACTTGGGCTGTCTGGGTTATTTTTATCTTGTACCCTGATAGTTTTTCATGCATTAACATGGTTTCTTGATAGCTTTTCTGATAGCTTTTCATGTGTTAACATGCTTCTCTTGGCATCAGTGAGAAGTATCTGGTTCTTTCTCTCCCAGTCATTCCTCCTCCTTGTGGATGCCTCTTAAATAGTGTCTTTTTATTTCAGTTTTTATTTTAGATTCAGGGGATACATGTGCAGGTTTGTTACAAGGGTATATTATGTGATGCTGAGGTTTGGGGTATAGTTGAGCCTGTCATCCAGGTAGTGAGCATAGTACCCAATATGTAGTTTTTCAGTTCTTCTCCCCCTCCTACCCTCTATCTTGTAAGTCCCCAATGTCTATTGTTGCAGTCTTTATGTCCATGTGTACCCAGTGTTTAACTCCCACTTATAAGTGAGAACATGTGATATTTGGTTTTCTGTTTCTGCATTAATTAGGCTATGTACTTGATTTGATTCTCTTTCTACTCTGGGTTCTCCATGGACAATTTCATAAATGCCAAGTTTCAGTTACCATTTATATGTTGTTTTAGTCCCTTTGGGCTGCTGTAACAAAAATACCATACCTTGGGTTGCTTAAGCAACAAATAATGATTTCTCACAGTTCTAGAGGCTGGGAGGTCCAAGATCAAGGCACTGACAAATTCAGTGTCTGGTGGGGGCCAACTTCCTGGTTCATAGACAATTTCGGTGTCCTTATGTGATGGAAGTTGTTGGAGAGCTCTCTGGAGTCTCTCTCTCTTTTTAAAAAAAGAAAAAAGAAAAAAAAGTTTTTAGAGACGAGGTCCTGGTGTATTGCCCAGGTTGGAGTGCAAGGCTATTTACAGGGGCAGTCACAGTTTACTGCAGCCTCATCAAACTTCTGCCCTCAAGTGACTGGGACCATAGGTGTGCGCCACCACACTGGGCCTTGGGGTCTCTTTTATAAGGGCCATTTATTCTGTTAATGAAGGCTTCACCTTCATGGCAAAATCACCCCTGCAAAGGCCCTCGTGATAATACCATTGTATTGGTGATTGGAATTTTAACATAAGAATTTTGGGGGGAACACAAACATTTGGTCTGTAACATATGCCATTGGTTTTGAAGTCCATGTCTTTAGCCCATTCCTCTCCTGAGCTTTAAACCAAATCTTCGCCTGCCTGCTGTGGCAGGCCTAGAGTAGGTTGTCAGTTGACTTGGAATGAATGGACAGATTTTTAGAACTTATCTCCCTTCTCCCCAGACCAGCTTATCTTCTCTTTTCTGTCTTCTTGAAACTACTCCCAAAATGCAAGTTTGCTTTGAGAGTCTTTGACTCACTCTCCTTCTTCTCACTCCACAGTTGCCAGTTCCTATCCAGGTTTGGAAAAAAGGACTGACTAGGGTGCATTGGCCCCTTCCCTAAGCCTGCTTTGATTGCATTTCAGTCAAGCTTCTGATTTAGATCCAGTCACAGTGCAGTATAATTATCAGTTCACTTATCTTTCTCTCCCCACTCTGCAAAGTTTGTGGGCATATAATTAATAAATGTTTGTTTGTTATTTCCTTCTTCAAATTTGTGTTAAAGTAAGTGGCTGATGTTCTGTATTGATGGACTCATAGTTTAATTATGCAGATTAAGACATACACTGATAGAAAATTTCTGAACCCTACTCCTGAAAATAAATCCCAATAATTGAGTGATGAATCAGTATGGAAAAACAATTCCCAGAAGTGTTTCTTTGTGCATTCTTTAGGACTTGACCATACACAAAAAGTTAAATTGTATGTGCATAGCTGCAGTATGTTGAAGGACATAAGTAGTGCTTGGTAGATTAAATGATAAAATGATCTCATTTGATTATAACAGGGCCTGTGGTGTATATGTAGCTAAAATAGAAATAGATAAGGTATTGTTCTATCTGAATAGTCTGGGGTAATAAATTAATGTATTAAATTGTTTCTTGTTATGTTTAAACCATTCCATTGTAATGCTGTAATAATTTCATGTGACTAATTGGATGTAGAAGAAAATACAACTGTTTGCAGTTGGCTAAGAAGTTCTTTATTTTTGGTTTGAATTACATAATTATCTCTCCTGCCTGGAGAAGAAAAGAAAAAACTGTATTAAAAAATGTTTAAATGCAATATTGTGTGCCAGTGTAGTAGCTCATGTTCTTGATCTTAGAAATCATGACTGCAATCTAGTCCTTTTATGTTTGATCAATGTTGAGATTAAGAGCTGCTGGATATGAATATATAGGTTGCTACTTACCTTCTTCCACTTTTTTGTGCCTTTGTAGGTACATGGACTATATCGCACAACAGGTGCTAGTTTTGAGAAGGCCCAACAAGAGTTTGCAACAGGTGTGATGTCCAACAAAACTGTCCAGACCGCAGCTGCGAATGCAGCTTCAACTGCAGCAACTAGCGCAGCTCAGAATGCTTTCAAGGGTAACCAGATTTAAGAATCTTCAAACAATACACTGTTACCTTTTGACTGTACTTTTTTCTCCAGTTACTGTATTCTACAAATATTTTTATGTTCAAAACACACAGTACAGACAGCATGGATATTTCCTGTTCACTTGTGCATGGGCTAAAACCAGGAAAACTTCCTTGTCTTATTACTTTACCTAATAGTTTCTTAATATTTCAGTGCCCCTTGCAGAAAAAAATATGACATGCTAAATAAATATTCTCCATATTTTTTGGGGGATGACGTTCAGTGAATTATTTCAGTGGTGACCCACTGAAATTAATAATGGTACTTATGATTAAAATGCATTTAATACTAACTGCAGTAGTTCTTTCAAGAATCTTTAGAGATAAGGATTGCACATTGGAAAAGTAAAGCTATGTTTTATTCCTTTTTCCCTGTTTATATTGAAAGAAATAGGCCAGCAGAGACTTAGGGATTTAAAATTGGCTTGCTTTTTAGCTGTTTCAGTCACCAGTGAAGAGCCTATGTGCATTTTGTAGTAGATAATGTAAAATTTATCATCTTTTTCTTTTCCTTTTTTTGGAGTAGTTGATATTTTGATAACAATCTCTGATTTGCATGGGCACCACATTTCTGATATTAAAAGAATTAGTATTTTGGCTTCTGTACTGCTATGGTTGTAGGATTCAGGGGTTAATGGAATCACAGATGTGATTCTCTGTAAGAGTTTCTTTTAAATAAAAAGTTTGGGGTGCAATATAAGAATTTAATGTAATATGCAGTGCATTATCCAAAAGAGAAGGTAGTTAATGCAATAGAATGTAGCGGTAATAATTCCTTTTTTTAAAAAAAAATTTTCAGTATTCATATAGTAACATTTTGCTATATGAAAAAATTTGATATATTCTGTGGTTACAACTAAGATTGTGTCTGGCAGTTCTTTTTTGGGGATATGTGTGTGTGTGATTTTTAACAGAGGTATTAAAGGCTAGCCTAACCCTTGTCTGAAAAGAATGTACAGTATTTAAGGGATTTTTCTTTTAGTTTTTCATCTCCAGTCTTATTAAAAACAAAAAGACCCTGGCATTTTTTCATGTACTTGAATCCCTAAATGTACCTGTTTGAGACAGACTGAATACATCTAAAATTTCCAGCAATAGAAAAAAAAATTTAACTTGCACCAAGCAAGAAAATTATAAATACAGTTAAATGCATTAAGATAATCATGTTAAAATTGTTACTGTGCAGCACAGAACTTCATTCTTACAGTATTCTTGAGTTAAACTTTGATTCAATTTTAATACTGATTAAATGACTCAAAGACATTTGTAAGTCATGCTACTGTGTTTTGAAAGCCTTTAGCTAATTTAAGATTGCAGAATGATAGGTAGTGATTATTCAATTAGATTTTAAGTAAGCATTGTGATATTAGAGGCTGGAAATTCATATTTAAAAAAAAATCAGATAGGCATAAATAGTTAAGTCACTTTCATTCTCCCCAAATCTGGAGTTACAGAAGTTGTTTTATGCTAGAGGTGGGATGCCAAGTTCTCACTATCCATGAAGCAGCGCTGCGTGTTACTAGGTAATGTAGATCCACCCAGATGGTGTTTACATTTGATTTATTTGGGACCTTATTGACATTACATATACTTGGAAGACATTTCTTTTATTCTCCAGAGTATGAATTTAAGGCTGTTTTTGTAGATATTTCTAATCAGCGATAATTTCTACCTGCATTTTCAATCAGCTTAGCCAGTTTGTTTTTCAGAACCTGTAGTCTTACTGGAAATCTGTTTTATCAGTGTGCTTTATTGAGTGTAGATTTTGCATACATTCAAAACATTAACCACAAAATACAGCAAGATCACCTATATTCACCATTAACTTACATCCCAAGTCCATTTTTTTCTATACACTACGAACAAAAGATAAATTAGAGACTTTTGAAAAATGCTGAAATACTTTCCTTCAGAATCGGAATGTTTATATTAAGTAGAAATCCCCAAAGGTAGCATTATTAAATAGCAAAGAATAATTAGAAACCACAGTGTCTTTTTTGGTGTGGATGGGGAAAATGTTTTGAAATTCAGTTATTTAATACAAGTTTGAGAGAGAAAATTGTTTTTTAAAAAAATACATGTGCATTGAAATGATGACAGTGCTTACAGTATGATCAAGTATGAATGGAGCTTTAAATTCTTATATTTACTTTTCTCAGTAAATTGTTACATTTTCATTCATCAAAAGATTGGCATTTGTTAATGTTTTATATTTAATACTAAAATCACAGTCATGAAATCAGAGTCATAAAATGGTCTTCACATAGTAGTCATCTGTGTCATTTTTCAGTTTGTAATATTAAATTATGGCTGTTTTATTTCAAACTAAAGTTTGAACACTGGAAAATCATTGCTCAGTGATTTGTAATTTGGGACTTGGATTATTTATCTTGAGATGTTTGTATATTTTGTCAGTAACTAATATTGCACTGCCATCATGGTGACTGTCATGGTTCTACAGAAATGCCCTCCATGTGTCCCTCTAACGTTGCATGTTTCAGTGGGTTGGAAGTTTTGTATATTTATTGTATTAACACAGAGTGTCATAAAATAAAATGCTGTTTACTGGATGTTTGTTTGTATAATTTTGAACACTATAATAGCAATTCAAAGACATTGTTAAAGGTTTGATGTATATAGAAATTCCATGTTTGATTTTTAAAAATCTGTGTATGTCTGTCATGTGCTAAACAAAATAAACAATATGAAAGACTTAGTTAAAAACTCTAAGCAACATAAAATGACAATTTTTCTGTTGCGTTAGACCTTTACAGGTATTAGAACATGAGCTTCATTCATATTAAATATTTTGGCCCCTTTAAGGTCAAATTACAGGTAATCTAGAAGTTAGATTCAAAATGAAAAACCTATTCGTGGCTCAAATTTTTCATTGTGGATTAAAAATGGGTGTCTCTGTACTAGTATTGTATTTATTTAATTGAACTTTTATTCTGATTTCTAACCTTGCTACCTATTGCTGTTTTATGCACTGATGAAAGCACCTATTTGTGTATTATTGGATTTTTACTTGGTTAGCTAAAGAGTATGTAAAAATGCAATCTAAAATAATGTTCATGGTGAGTCTTATTTTGAGAAATACATGTTAAAAAAGGAATAGTATTCTTTATTTTCTGGGTGTTATATTTTAAAAAGTGAGTTTGAATTTTTACATATTCCTAATTTACTAGGAAAATATTCTATAGTTCTTAATACATGGTTTGCATTTAAGGGGATGTATATGTTAGGTTAATTAGTTGTTTTTGTAAATCATTTGTAATAGCATAATGCTTTTTACTCATTGCTGTATCTTTTTCTGAAAACACTGTTAATATGTAATTCCATATCCTTATTGGTACAAATCTGTGTTTAGCATGACTGTTTATATACAGAATTTGTTACACTGTGAGCATTTTTCCCTGCTTACATATACCTTAGAATTATCATGGCTGACCATTTCACTATATCTCCTTTCATTTTTTCCTTAAGGAAAATGTTTAGAGGAATTTGTTCATTTCATGTGATTAAGCCCTTTAGAAGTGAAATTAGAGTGGTTAATTTAAAAATAATTGAGGATGGTTAAAAATAGAAAACACCTTACTTTGATACATTTTAAAGTACAATAGTATGCATTTATTTAGAGTAGAATAATATGTTTAAAACATGAGTTTTAAATAGTTTTTTATTAATCTAAAAAGTTTTATCTCACTTATTAAGTATTATAGAAAGTGAAGTATTTTGGCTAGAATTTTAGGGCACATTTTATAAAGCAGCCTGCCTATAATATTGGTGGATATTTTTAAATTTTGAGGGCTTTATTACAGTATGTAGAGAGCTAGAAATAAATCTCTAGAAGCTTTCTAAGCCAGATATTGCCACTAATCTATCTTATATGAGCAGATATCTCTTATTTGAAGATTGTAGGAAAATCTGTTCTCCAGTTTTCTCACCCCTCCTGTGGGTTTTATATTTACAATTTAACTTTGGGGTTTGGGTCAAGTATTTAATGTATAGAATTTTCATTAATGTTGGCCAAGTTTCAAATGGCAAAGGAACATGGGAACCATCATGTGGCAATGCAGTGAGTGTTAAACTTTGTGTTTGTCCAAATCCTGATTTATTTTTTGGTTCATATATTTCTGGGCTTGACATGGCTGATGGTACAGCTGAAACCCTCCTAACACTAAAAGTCATTTTAATCTTTTCTCTAATAGGAGCAGAAAATAATCACCCACCTAGTAATGTAAGATTACTCTGAATATCATCTTCTATATGTTAAAACAGTTCTAGTTTGTAGAATCATACCACGCAAGTTGTATTTTTAAACTCTAGTTATTTTCAGTGCTTACTTAAATGTAATTCAGAATTACTCCACAACTTTTAATATTTTCTGTGCCAGTGATTCTCAAGATAAATCATGGTTGTAGTAGTTGTTACTGTTGGCAATTTGTAGTAGTATTCAGATATTTTGGGGATGGGGAAAACACCAAAAATCAGTGTCTTTTATCTGGTGATCGCAGTGGTATTTGCAGTATTCTAGTCTCCTACACACAGACTGAACCCACTGGGCATGTGCATCCCTCACACTTTCCTTTTCTAGTATAAAAGCAATACATACATGTTGTAGAACAATTAAAAATTCAGAAAGTGATAAATGAGAAAATAAAAATAAATCCTTAATTGTGTCATCTTGGGGTACCCCTGCTAATATTTTATTGTCTTCTATTATTTTTCTATGCATATATATTTTGTAGAGTTAAGAGATATAAGCAATGTGGATTTTTAAAAACCTTATTTTCCTCTCACTTAGCTTTGTCATAATGGCCTGATAGTTTAGTTTTTAAAATTAACTTTTTTAATTTATAAAATTAATGTACATTTCAGCATAAATTATTGAAAATATTTATAAGCAAAAGAAATTAAAATTCTCATAATTTTACACCCATGAATAACTGCTATTAAAATCTGGTTTATATCTTTCTATTTTTCTAGGAAAACAACTTCCTAATAATAAAAAATGAGATGACCCTGTATATCCTTATACATCCTTTAGGGATGTTTACCTAGTCCTCAAAAGTTTTGGGTCCTTAAAGTCCACATTGGTACTGGATGTCATCTGGCCATAGTGGACTCATTCCTGGCTCATCCGTTTTTTTATTCTGAATGTAGATATGTCTAGAACTCAACTGTTCCAGAATCCGAACATAAGAGGTAGCTATATTCTGCCACGAGGAAGGAATCACCAAAAAAACTGGTCTGCAATGAAAACGAAGAATGAAACAGACATAGCAGGAGATATAAAATGAATGACACAGTAAAGATCTTAGTGTCTTTCCTTTTCGTTTATGGGGCCCTACTGCTCACCCTTATCCCATTATCTTCATAATCTTACCTACTGCCTTTTCTCCCTCAGCTATCTTGAATTGGTTTCTTGTTACTTTTAACTGGAGGGTCTTAATTAATACAATGGTTAATCTTTTTTCAGTTATGATATAAATATGTATTGAAGATTTTAATATCTCTGAATATATTTATTTAACATTTAGTATAGCTATATAGCTACCATCATATGTATGTATCACAAAGTCTTGTTATTCTTTTGGGTTCTGATTTTCAGGGTTTTAAAATTATAAATTATCAAGGAATATATTGCTAAATTTGGGGACTCGGGCTTTTGTTTTTTTCTTTTAGAACAGATTCCTGAGTTAAAGGTTATGCATACTTTTAAAGCACCTTTCATGTGCATTGCCAAATTACTCTACAGAAAAAATTTATCCATATGTAACTCCATCAGTAATGTTCAGAAGGGCCTCTTTCTTCACACCTTCAGCCAGCACTGGATGTTCCTTTTCTAAAAAGTATTTTATCGTAGTAGGTTTTGACAAATCAGGAGGTTTCTTTTCTGAGCATTCTGGTTTCACATGGCTTATGGGCTTACACAGTGCTACGGGGTTTGTTTGTTTGCTTTTGTTTTTGCTAAATAGGAGTAACTGAATACCCTGCGTCCACCGAGAAATCTTCTGCTCCCTGAAAGCTCTAAGGTAAAGATAATTAGCTGAATGCTCTGTTATAACAGGATGGAAAAAGAAATGGTGACCTCAGGTAGCCAATCCACTGAGTCTCTCCAGGTAAAATTACATTGGTTTTGACAACAAGTTATGTTACCTTTCATAGAATGTACTTTTAAAATACTAGTCTGGGTGGACACTATTGTTAGTTTTTTTTCTAATAGTAATTTATTGTGGGCTTAACTATATATATACACCAGTGTTCTGTACTAAATGCTTTATATAGATCACTTAATCTTCATACCGTGTTTGTGATACATTTCTGTTGTTGGCCCTGTTTTTGTAGAGTTCTAGGAAATTATCCCAAGGTCACTCACTGAGTGGTGGTGGTAAAGGGCTGGAGAGGGATGATGAGAACAGTCAAGTCTCCTGACTCCTGCCAAGCGTGGGGCTGCCTCTGCCCCACCATGCCATCTCATTCCAGTCGTGTTCCCTTTCATCTTTCCATGTTCCCAATAATTCATGTCCATCTTTTACAGACAATGGATACTAGAAAAAAAATCAGCAAAAAAAAATTTCATATGTATTTTTCGAAGTCTCCAGACCAAATGCTAACTCTGCCATCTAAAGGTGAGTACGTGCTGCCCGTTCTTCAGCAGTGTAAATTTACTAAAGGGTCTTTGGCGTTTGTGCGTTTGGAGAAATTTTAGTCGAGGACAGATCCTTATTATTAGGTTAAATATGCTTGTTGTGTGATTTGCCTACCCTGGATGAGAGAATATTTATATTAAGAAAACAATAAAAAGTGTCAAAGCCTATCATTTATTTCCCCAATGTCATATACTTAATGAATTTGTGTCTGTTTTCAGGATTGAGCTAAATCATGATTCATAAATTGAGACATATGGTGTCATCTTCAAAATTATGAAAAATCACTGGGTGTTTTCTCTGACAGGGAGGAAGAAGCAGTGTTTTCATCAGTTGTGATGGCGAGGCCTTTTGGAGTTATATTTGGAAGTTATTCCAAGTGTTTACAATGCAGAGGTATTGGTGCTGCCCAGGAGTTTGCATTGGCCACCTTCCTACCTTGTGCATTACAGGTAGAAGGAAACAACGTAGCAGTTTGAGGGGGTTGCCTTTGGTATCAAACATATATGAGCTTTGGTTTTGCTGTTTATTAGTATTCTAACCTGGAACACATTATTTAACCTCAGTTATTTGACAGTTATCTGCAAAATGATTATAGTAATAGTTTCTATCTCATAGGGCTTTGATGAATAAATGAATTTTATGAAGTGCTTAGCATAGTATCTGCCCATAGAAATTGTACAGTACCTAAGGACACTTCCCGTCTCTCAGGTGTATTGATGACTCCCAAATCTCTCTCACCCAGTCTTCTCTCCCTAGTATAGTCCCAGCTACACACAGGACTTCTACATTGGCAGCCTAAGCTGAACCTCCTCCCCACCTTCACTGTCCCCGCTTCTTCTGGAGTCTTCATCTTGGTGATCACATCGCCGTCCACCCAGTATCTACTCTAAATACCTGGCTGTCATCCAAGACTCTTTCATTTCCTTCCCCTCCACTTCTGATCAGTCACCTGCCCATTCTTTTTCCCTAACATAGAATTCATCCCATTGACTGTCTTTTACCATCACTGCCTTCAGGCTTTTGTCTCTTGTGAATAAAATCATAGTGGTTTCCCCTAAACATAGGCATTTTCTGGACTGCCTGTAGGTGTTCAGTTTTTCAGGATGTTCAGCTATAAAAAGCTAAAAAGCAGCTAATAGTTGTGTTATTTGATTGATGTTTCTTTCCCATGTGGTTTTGGTTTCATTGCTTTCTCTTTTTGTGTGCTTTTATCTGTATCCTGTGTACCTTAGTAAAATTAGCAGTTCATGTCTGCAAGACTTATCTTGCACGACTGTTGAGGGTAAGGAGAGGAAGTTTTGAGGAAGATACTAGTAGGAGCAGCAGTGCGTTGGCTCTGCCAAATGACTCAGCTGCTAGTGAGGGCCTCTGAAATAAAGGTATTGGTTCTTACTGCTTTGAAGGGTAAAGTTTGCTTTGATGCCCTACCCTTCATTGTTTGAGGGTTGAAAAAGATTATTTGAAACTACTGAAATATCCGCGTTAGTAAAGACTGTTCTATGTGGTTGTATGGTTAAGCAAAGACTTGAAGGGGCTGTAGGTGTAATATGAATGCAGCATGTTCCAGAAGGATCAGTGTGGAAAGTGGACCCAGTAGCAGAATTGATAGGTAACAACTAAGGATGGGAAGCACGTGGGAAGATTGTCCAGCCTCTGCTGAAATTTGAGCCAGGGTCCATTCTCTGTGGATTAACTTTTGGGAAATGTAGTAACAGCTGAAAAAGCAATGGAAATTTTCTAATTTTTCTTGGGTTATTCAAATGAGGATTATTTGGAAAACTCTGTGTGGTTTTTTTTTAAACGGATATGGGTAACTTTGTCAGTTTTTATTTTTACTAGAAACCAATATATGAATGTAATTTCAACTATCATAGGCCCTAGATCAGGGGAAGAAATTGCCATTTTTGTTTGCTGTATAAAATAACAAATGCTTCATGGGATACAGAGAGATGAAAAAGTTGAGAAGGGTATTTATTGTCATTTTTGAGTTTATAAATTAGAATTCCACCTCTTCTGGATGAGGCTTTTTATGGCCAGGATTACCTTCAGGAAATACGGATGTGGAATGGCACAATATCATTGGCTTTTATTTTTAGGGTTTTCGTTGGAAGAGGAGGATGTGTCGTTCAGTTAACTTTGTCATTTTTACATATTTATGTTTGAAAAGCCCTTTTTAATACTTTGGAGCATTTTCATATTTGGTAGCTTTACTTTAAAATTAAGATGTGTTTATAATACTTGAGAGGTTTTTTCCTACTTAAAATTGTGTTGGTGATTCTTCAAGGAAGAAATACATACTTGATGTTAAAGATAACCCAGGGTAGGGACATATATGTTACTAATGAATTCAATAGTTTAAAATACATGAATATCTTTTTTAATAGGCCCTGAATGGTTTTCTTATACAGAATATCTTTTTTCCATTTATCATTATTACATGTAAGTTAGTGTTTAAAATAAATATTGACTGATAGGTGTTTTCTTGATAGATTATACACCTCATATTGAAGCCAGTATACTCAGACTTGAAAGAATAAGAATGAATTTGCAAAATCTGGTTTAATTAAGATCTGGGGAGGGGAGCACACTGTGAAAATACATATGCATAGGAACTGAATCAATGCTAGACAAACAATGTATTCGTTTACAGTATAACAGGATAACTACAAGTTTGAAGGCTCAAATTGAGTCCATCAGCTGTAAATACAATTTTATATTTGGCTCAAGTGGCTGTTGAATATCAAGTGGTGCTGAGTTCCTCCAAAGCACCTAATGACCCCCCAGCCTTGGAAGGAGTTTCACCACAGTCTCAGAAGAAATCCCAGTCATGCCTTTAACTCTTTTGGCCCTTGGGAGTCATTGCAACCCAAATACAAACGCCGGCCAGGGATTTCCAGTGGCCACAAGTTATTGCACAGAGAGGTCTGTTCTAATCCAGACTCTTACAGCTATGGAGGTGTGAGAGTAGCCCTTAAATAGTGGTCTAGCATTAGCATGGTCTATAAAAGCATGTTAAGAAATAGCTCCTCAGTGATTATGTACCAGCTACTAATTATCTTACTAGGAGAAAAGGCAACATGGCAGCTTCACATTTCACATGAAAGACTAGCATTAACTGGGCCTGGCTTGTTGGCTTAACTTTGACATATAACTCTAGTGATTATTTTAGACCCAGGAGAAAATGATTTCATACCAGTCTTTTCTTCACATAAGATTTGTGTAGCATTAAAATTATGGGTTTCTGAATAAGCCATGAAGGCAAAAATGTGGAACTCTCCTTTGCCAAAACAGAAACATCCCTGTTTTGACTCCTGTCCAGTTTCCAAAACAACAAAACATACATACACCTTTGTTATTGCACATCGTTCACACAAAACTTGTGTATGTATAATATACATATATATTTTTAAATATGCTACACACAAAGACTATGGCACTTTACAGAATACATGTTTAACAAAGATCATTACACCACAGATGTTTGAAAACTATTAAAAAACCCTTACACAATTAATGCAACATTGTTTGAATTATTAGCACACAGGTTTAAAGAATCTGCAGAATCCAAGGCAAATATTTCTGCCTCAGAGCTCATTGAGAAGCCCATCCCATCCCATCATGAAACTTTCTTTAAGCATAAATTCAGGCAAAATAAATAAGACTATCCTGGTAGTAATAATGGTCCTATTGGTTAGAAAAATAAGTGTGGGTCAACAATCTATTTTTAACATTTCTTTTTAGCATATCCCTCATACCCAGTGGTTTTTAAACAGCTGTGTGGAAGAGTATGGTCTAGTCTACCATTTTAGATGGTCCTTTCATCCCAAAGCCTGGCTAATGGCTTCAAGGTTTAAAGGGCCAACATTACCTTTTTACTAAGTCAGTGTTTAGGTAGTTTTTAGTGGTTTGGGGTTTTGTGTGTGTGCATGCCTGTGCTTTTGTTGTCTGTTGCATTCAAATAAACTAAACACTGTCAAGTGACTTCATTATGGTCAAGAGGTCACACTCCTTTGTGACTGTCACCAGGTTGATCTAGAGGTACACTGCCGCCTTAGCCAAAGAGCAGATGATGGACATGCTCAGAAGAACCTCTGAGCTTAGGACTTAACTTGTAAGGAAACAGATTGTAAACCTACTGTCGGGGGGGGGGAGGGGGGGGGAAGGGAGTCTTCTGATAAGTTCAGGGAAAAATTTTGTTTTTAATTGAGATTTGTCTGATAAAGGGATTGCTTTTAGGGATTGCTTTTAGTGAAAATTATTGCCAAGGTTTGAAAAGTAGTTACTATAGTGGCATAGAGACTTGGTTAGAACATAAATGTACAGAGACAGGAGCTTTGTCCAGTGGCTCCTCCAGCGTCTTTCTGTGTGGTGTTAGAGACATGGTTAATGTTTCCTAGGCTGCTATGAAGATACCCGTTTTTTTTCTTCATTTGTCAAAATCACAGGATTTACATCTTGCTCACTTTAAATTTTGGTTCCAGAATGGGAAACTCATTAAGGCCAAGTTCCACACCTCCCACCCCTTTTGCCCTTAGCTCTTCATCTGTGAGATAAGATGGTTTCTCACATAGGCCAAACACCAGAATGCAGTAAAACTTTAGTTGTCCCATTCCATCTATATATAATTATTTGTTCTGCACCAAGACATGGTGTTTTAGACTCACACGGCTTTAACAGGATTCACTCAGGGCAAGGTTGTAAAATCTGAATCAGGGTTGTAGACCTAGTAGCACTTAACACACAATACCTTGTCCACAGAAGGTACTTAGTAATCATTATTGAAATTTTCTAAACAAAGCCCTCAAGTGAGCAGATTAAGGAACCCAAAGACCTACACTTTTTCTCCTTCCAGAAATCTGGCAGTTCCATCTCACTTTCTTAAAGTGCCAAGGAGTGTTCTGTTCTCATCATGCAATTTTGAAGCTCCCATAATGCCAGAGTAGCTTGTTTCTGGGCTGCTATAGTCATTCTGAGATACTGTCTTCCTGAACAGTGATACTGGTAATTTATGGAAAGTAGATTAAAAGCCCCTGGATTTCTTATTCAGAGTGGTATTGGATTCTTTTTGTAAACAGGTGTAGGCAGTGCTATGACCTTGGTCTAGCTCCTCTTTTTGAATTAACTTTGTCCTCTGTGCTTTCCTGGAATTAAAGTCTTTGCTGCAGTTCTTCACAGTTGCAGCAATTTAATGTTATTTCAGTCTGCTTTCAGGATCAACACCCGTAACTACAAAAACTTAACTCCCATAACTAGCTTCTTTTTGTTCTAGAATGCCATTCTGCTACTGTTGGGATAGGAAATACAGCTGACTACAGCATAGTTACCAAACAGGGAGGAAAGGTCTCCCCCCAAGTGCCGAGATTCTGGCAAGTGCTCCCAGTGAACATCTGAATGAGGCACAGCTGGCTTGGAGACCTCTGTCCCTGGAATGAGGAAACAGAGTGAGGTTTCCTTTGGCAGTCAAAGCACAATCCTAACCTTAGGAGAAGAACATGTGATCTCCAGGAGAACTGGAGACTGGGCCAGAATTGGTGCTAGCCTGGCTGCTGGGAAGAGGAAAAAATATGTCTTCACTAGCAAGATTTCTAACTCTTGTTCTCATACAATTGTATAGGTCCTTATTGTGTCTTTACTCAAATTTCTAAAATCTTAGAGTGACAGTTCAGTGGATCCACCTTACCCTGGGATTCAGCCTAGAGTAAGTTCCACAGCAGGACTCCACACCACCACTGCTGACGCCTTTGGTCAGCTAAGCAAAAGACAGTATCTTGCTGTGCCCTTTAGCACACATCCTGTCCCCAGTAAGTTTACAGTTTTCTGTTCATCTCCAACTGAGACACCTTGAAAGAACTAAGACGAAAACAAAAACTCCAACCCAAAACCTCATTCTGACGGGGAGAGATGCTCACAAGCAAGCAGCGTTGGAGCAGAAACAGCCTGCACATCTGGTGAGCGGTCTCTTCTGCTGCCCTCATGATGTAGATTATTATCCTTCATTGAACCCTGGGGGAGACGGAGTCTGACAGAACTTGGCAACTCCAGGTCAGGGATTAGATACTGTTTTCATGTTCCATTCCTTATGATGTGCACTGTAGCCCTCAAGTCCAGTCACTTTGTGTAGCTGGATGTAGCCTCTCACTGGTCCTGGTTAAGCCTGGGGCTGTGGAACGTGGCGTCGGTAGGTAAATGTTAGTTCTCCACTTGACTCAAATGTTGAAACCAGAGATGGACTGTTTCACAAGAAAATGGCACTAATGTCTTCTTCAAACTAAAGGAGGCAAATCAGGTTTTTCCCCTCTTCAATTTCTTCCTGTACTTTGTCACTGGAGGTTGCAATTTCCGCTTGTGCCGAGAAGACAGCACAGATGAAAGTGAGGACTGTGCCCCCAATGGCGGTATAAAAGGCCCAGCCCAAGGAGCAGTCTCCAGGTTTGTAGGCAGATGCATAATGTCCACAGTAGTCTATGGCCTTCTGGCAACCCCAGCCAGCAGGGTAGAGTATCAAACCGAGGATAAGGAATAGACCTGCAGAAAAGAGAAAACAGATTAGAAAACCCCCACGGTGCTACAACTGTACAGATCTGTGGTAATTGTTACTTGATTTGCTTGCTTTGGGCAAGGGCATCTATTCTGCCATAGAAAGTGTTAGGACTGTTTCATGCAACTAATCTGATCTGATCAAGAAAAATCACATTATTAGAACTATTTTCAGTCACTTTTTTACATGTTGGAATGTGAATCCACTAAGAATTTCTCTTCTAGAAAAGCAAATTGTTACTCTTCTTTTTCTTCTCCTTAAGATAGATAGATAGAGTCTCAATCTGTTGCCCAGGCAGGAGTTGACTGGAGCAGTTGTAGCTCACTGCAGTCTTGAACTCCTGGACTCAAGCTATCCTCCTGCCTCAGCTTCCCAAGTAGCTGCGACCACAAGCACACACCACCACATCCGGCTAAGTTTTTAAGTAGAGATGAGGTCTTGCTGTGTTGCCTCGGCTGGTCTCAAACTCCTAAGGCTCAAGTGATCCTCCCACCTCGGTCTCCAACATGCCTTGCCAACTTGTTACTATGTATTCCCACATGGCTTTTGGTGCACTGAGCATTTCTCTTTTGGTCTAAAGTAAAGTTTTATTGGAACACAGGTGCGGCCATTCATTTTTGGATGCCTATGACTACTTTGCTATGGCCTGCAAAACCTAAAATAGTTTTTTTGCAGAAAGAGTTTTCCAACCCCTGGTCTAAGGGAATTCCCACAGAACCATCTAATGTCAACCTGGTTAAATGCAAGAGCAAGGGCCAAGAGGGAGACTAGGTCTTTACCTGATTGTTAGCGCTTTTAGTAAAAGCCAGATATTTCTGTATTTATATACACATTGAGAAACAAATTGCAAACTTTGTAAGGATTTTCTGTCTGCACATTTTTTAGTAGACACTAATAAACTTTACTTCCATTTTGCTGACCCTACTACCTCGTCACTTTAAACATCTATTTTCCTGTTCTTCACAGCCTTACTCCTCACTATATAACCAGAATGCATCAGTTGAGTTATTTTTCCTGCCTAGTCCCACCAGAGGTAGGACCAGGGTGAGATGGGTGAGGCACAAAAGGAGTCCCACCAGATTAAGAGGCCATTCAGTTAAGAACTGACTTTGGAGTACGGTTTGAATCTAGGCTCTGCCCTCTATGAGCTGAGTGACTGACATGATTCCTCACCTGTAAAATGGACTAATCCATCACTCATAGGTGGCTGTGAATTGTGAAGTCTGTTCTACCACTGTAACAACAAAACTGGAAACAGACGAGCAGCCTGACCAGAAGCCAAAGCCCTCAGCAGGCCCCTGCCACACATAAGCAGATTAGGTTATTGTTAAGGGCATATTTATTTTGAGAAGTGTAGTAATTTGGGGAGAGAGGAGACCCCCAGGCTACACTTGAGTACTCTTGAAAAAAAAATATTCTCCATCTGAACAGGTTTGCTCAGATGAGATCTAAAATGATTTAACCAATTCTTTTAAGTAAGTATTTCTAAGGCCTGCGATAAACCCCAATTAATCCTGTCTGCATCCCATTTTGTTCCCTATAAAGCCTCCCCCAAGGTATGATGGGGACCTTAATAGTTTTCTCCCTCCAGGTCCTAAGGTGCCGCTCCAGTGCACCCTCCCTGGGCCTTCTGTACAATGCCCCCTCGGCCCAGCATGCAAAGGCGCTTTCAGGTGTGCTGGAGCCTCTGCCCAAAAGCTCTAAGTGTAGGCCCAGGGTGGGGCAGTATTAGCTCTCTTCCCTTGAAAAGACCGAAGTGTTCATATTTTTGGTTCCAGTTCAACATTAACTGCACATTTCATTGGTATTATATGTGGCTTAAATGTAAAATGAATGCATAATAATATATTATGGACAGAAGACAAAGCATGGAGTTTGCTGTCACACACCGGCTCTGCCACCTTGTGCCAGGCTCTGGCTGGTTGCAGGGCACAAGAAATACCTTAATTTGGCTGTCTTGGGGTCTTTAGGGAAGCAGGCAGGTTTTACATCATTTAATACAATCCTTATTTTGATAGCATCAGACTCTTTCCCACAGTGTGCTGAGCCTAGCCAGGAGCATTCATCGCCCTGAGGCGCTCCCTTTTGTAATGGCTCAGGTGTGACTGCTGAGGGGCTTCAGGCCATCTTCAAATCTTGTGGCTGCTCATCGCTCAGTTGTTTGTGAATAAGGACAGCAGGGAGACTCTTGCTGTTGCTAAAATCACATAAGGCTGCCATGCTTGTGAGCCTGTGGAAAGCCTCAGCTTGAATATTTCTAAGCCCACAGGAAAGCCCATGAGGGACAGTAATAAAAAGCAAGTGAGGTGTATCTGCCTCGTGGGTGTCAAGTGTGCCAAACCACAGGCTGCGACCTGGGCAGCCAGCCCCAATGAGCACGAGTGCACCTTGGCCCAGGGCTCTGTGGGGCAGTGGAGGAAGTTGTTGTCACTGTCCACTCTGCCCTGACTGGCGGCCTCTGCTCCCAGCACTCATCACGGTTGTCTAACAAACATTGCTAATGCCATAGAGTAGGGTTTGAATCCAGGCTCTGCCCTCTATGAGCTGAGGGACTGAAGTACGATCCCTCACCTGTAAAATGAACTAATGTCTAAGAGAAGATAGTGGGCCTTCAAGTAAGGAAAAATAAATTTTTGTAAAGAAAATCACATTTGTCATTTCTTTGGGTATGTAGATGATAAAGCCTCTTCTACCAAAGGAATCCCAGCAAGGTCAGTGACTCAGGTGTCCCTCTGTGGTGACTGCCACATGTAGTCCTCCTCTCATAACGTCCACAGTGGGAAGCAAAGCTGCCTGTCTGAGCCCAGCGGCACCTTGGGTCTCCACTGCTCTCAGGCCAAGAGCAGCTTCTGAGCAGCCTGGGCAGGAGTTCCTGGGCTCTGACAAGCATCCCTCAGGCACAGACTTCATCCTAGCCATCACGAGAAACTGTCAGTAGTTGATAATGTTTGTTTACCTACAAGAATTGTCATTTCATACGACTTAACCTAGTATTTTCCTTATTTTGATGATTAACCATCTCCATCCTAGACTTTATGCTCATGAGGGCAGGGATTTCTTTGTATTTGGTTTACTGTTCTAATGCCAGTGCTCAGAATAATTCTGGGCACACAGTAGGCCCTTAAGAAAAATTTACTGACTCTCAGTGCAACTTGCTTTGTAATAAAATACTTCTAAACCACAGTGCCCATGGAGGAAATCATTAAAATAACTGACAGACACCAATCAATAAGAATGAAATGTGTCCGCAAGAAAGAAAATGGAGGCCCTCGGGTGGCTGATGTATCCTGTTCTAGGCCTGTGAGCCCCAGGGTTTAAAGCACACTTGTGCCCTAAATTCCAAATAGGCTTGATGATACTGCTTATAAAACAATTAAAATCAGTAACTTCTTCAATGGGCCTATCAGACAAAGGCAAGAGAATACAGTAACAGATACCAAGTTTGCTGGAAACTTGGCATGGCTTTTCTGGTACACAATTTAAAGTACACTCAGGGACTATCAACTTGGTTAGAGGTTATGTCCAGAGGCCAAATGGAAGGTAAAAGATGCTTTGGACTGGGTTTCACATGACTGCTGTGCCAGAAAATGGTCCGCTCTCCCTCTGCAGCTATTAAAAAAGCAGTTCCTGAAGTGAGGCCAGCCTCTGGTAGTCTCTGGGGCCCTGCCATCACCTTGCCTCACTGCAGTGTTGTTTTGGGCTGTGTTTGTGTGTTGTGGAGGGCAATGGAAAAAGGAAGGGACTAGGGCTGTGGGCATTTGCTTTCTTCGGCCTCGCATCTCTACCTGATTCATGACTGGGTCGCAGCGAACCCAGCTGCGAGGAAGAAGAAATGCAGGGAGAATGACACTGGCCAGAACCAAAGACAACACAGCCACCATGGAAAGAAGCCATAAGTCACCTGCAGGGTTGGTAACCTCTGCCATGGCTTGACTTGACAGAATGATGCCCTAGAAGGTAACAGTTTTCATAACCTTAACAGACATCCTCATCCCCGTGTTCTAACAGCCTCATTGTACCAAAGGGGTTAGAAGACATGAGCATCTGTTGGCAATGGGATCACATGATTCAACCTTCTCTGCAGAATAAAATAAATTTGACTGTGGGCTCTGTGAGGGCACGGGCTATGTTTTATCACTGTGTTCCCTATGCAAATGAAGGAAACACCAGGAAAAGTCAAGTCACAGTCTTGCTTTTCTAGCAACGTTCTGCACTGACTGTGATCAGAACAGTCACAAATTTATGTCTTAGGTACATTTTAAAATATTGCCCTGCAGTCAAATATTGGGATATCAAATACTTTTAATCAAATCCCTTAGGTGGGAAGAAAAGCATTTCCATAGTCCTGCCAGTCCCCCAGTTTGCGGAAGGCTAGATGTTGCTGAATACAGTGAGTATTTCACTTGGTCCGAAGTTGACCACATCAGTCTTTCACAGGATGGGATGCTAGGAATGGAGAAGCCAAGTCTGAACCACCGCTTTTCAGTTTGTGAAGATGTGGGACAAGGCTCCATGGTGATTTCCCAGCCTTTACCTTATCTGGCTACCACCCCCACATCGTCATGGTTCCTACCCTCCTTCACTACCTTCTGGCCAATGGACAGGACTCAAGCCTTCTCTGTGGGTCACCAACCATTTGTACAGAAAAAGGCCATTTTTCCTGCCTGAAAAGTGCGAACTACAGGCTGGCTTCTGTTCTACAGAATAAATGAAGAAGTGAGTCTTTAGACACCACACTCCTCCCTCCCCTTCACACAGGCTTCCAGATTAAACATTCAAGACTGACTAGACCTCAGCTTGCAAAGGAAATTCTAAGAACAGAAACAAAAGAAGGTCACCTGTTACTGCTACCAGCAATCTGTGGAGAAGCCACCAGTGAGAGAGCCAACACTCAGCACCTTTACTAAGTCAAAATCAAGCAGCTTGTTCCATAGCTATGAAATATCTGAACGTCTCTGGAGGGAGTTCACAGCAGACAAGTGACGACAGACATAAAATACCTTCTGATCAATGTGGGCTCCGCTTAGGGATTTCCCGAGCGTGTCCACAGAGTGCATGCCATGTGCTTGCCATCACAGTCCATTTATGGGTGGCCATGGCCGGGTTAGAGGAGTGGGATGCTGTAGGGTTTCAGAGGCTCGTGGTAGTCAACAATGTGGTCACTATACACATCACCATTCCTCCAAGAGCCTCCTGCTATTCACGCTGACCCCTGGGACGCCCATGCATCTGGTCACATTCTCCCTTGTTCCAATGCAAATGCTTCCTCCGGGAAATATATGTCACCACTTCCTGCCACAGGGTTATTCTCATTGTATTCCCTCCACCTACGAACATCCCTCTTGAGCTCTTCTCACTTTTAAAAATTTATTCAATAGCTGTTTACTGAGTGCATTACTCTCAGCCCTGAGGATACAACAGCACCCTAGTGGGACTCAGCCCCTTGAAGCAGAAATGCTTCGGTATCTCCCATACCCAGCACACTTCTGATACTTTTTAGGTACTTGGTTATAGGTTCTAATGAGACATCACAACTTTGCCTTAACATTTATTGATAAACCTGCTTGGTGTGTCACACAACTAGGTCAAGAGTTCAGATTCTGTCTTTGAAATAGCCATTGGCCCATTTAGGAACACAGCAGAAGACCATCTAACTATTAAACATCAATTTCTCTTTTAACGTTTTTCTGAAAAAATAAACAAATCCCCCCAGCCTTTGTTGACCCAGCTCAGCTCACTACAGCATAATGCCCAGTGGCTGCCCCTGTATCCCATCTGACACAGCTCAGACACCATTCCAGGCTTTTCACAGGGTCAGCTTCACAAAGTGCTGACAGTACTAGAATAAACAAAAACTATGACAGGACAGTTATTCTCATGTGAATTTTAGATCATCTGCCAGTGTTCTGCCTCCAGATGGGAAGCCTCACTGGCTTCTCCTTCTTGTGTGTTCTTTGCTGTCTCCCCTTTACCTTTCTAAACACTGGGATGCCCAGGGCTCACCCCTTGGTCTCCTCCCTATCTACACTCCCTTCCTCATCACAGTTGGTTTCATGGCTTTAAGTACTACCCCAAGCTGAGTTTTTATTTCCAATTTTGAACTCCAGATGTGCATCTCCAACTGCCTACTTGGCCTCCACTGGGATGTCTAGAGCAAGGCACTTGAAAATCATGTCCAAACCAGGAATCTTGATTTCTGTTTCCCACTCAAAACCTTTTCTTCACCTTGTCCACCTCATCTCAGCAAATGAGAGTTTAATTCTTAGACACGTGCAGGTTGAAACCTTGCCACCATCATCTATGACTATTAATCTATCAGCATTAATCTATCAGCAAAGCCTGCGGGCCTTCATTCTGGCTGTTCTCTTCGCCTGGAATGCCTTCTCCTGACACCCGTATGGGTGATTCCTCTATCTCCTTTAAGGCTGTGGTTAACTCTCCTCTCCTCAATCAAATCCTACCCTATGTTAAACTTTCCCTCTCACTGTTCCAGCACCCCTGGCCTCTCCTACCCAGGCCACACCTTCTACCAGCTCCTCTACCCTACTGCACATCGCCTTTTAACATACTCTCTAGTTTATTTATTTTGTTTATTGTCTGCCCCTGCCAGCTTGAATGTAAACTCCATGAGGACAGAGAACTGGGTGCAGTTTCTTTGTGTCCCAGCTCCCTAGAACAATGTCTGACATGTAACAGGTGCTTAGTAAATATTCACTGATTGAATGGATGAATGAAAATACAAGGTGATGTGATTATACTACATTTTTAAACAAAGCCACTGTAGAAAGTTCTTGACAAGTTTTTGAAATGGCTGGAGGAAAAGCTTTGGTTTGCAATTCTGACCAACAGAACGCCAGCCAGTTACTACTGAAACATGTGTGGACCAAACCACAGGACTGGGCTTTTGCATAACTGCCTGGGCCGAAAACCTTCCTGGCTATAGAAAATAGCTGGTTGGTAGGAAATCATGTAGGAAAAAGTAGTCAGTTGATTAAATGTAATACACTTTCAGGTATCTAGAGACCAGCCGGAGTCTAGCCGCAGAACTCTGAAATTGTTTGCAGCTTGGCCTGGCTGCGGTAAGGACAGCTGCCAAGACAGGCCGTGGCTGACCTGCAAAAGCCAGCCAGGCATTGGCCGGGAGGGGAGCAGCACGCAGGAGAAGGGTGGGAAAGGACAGGTGAGAGAAGACAAAGATGCTTGGGGGAATGAGGTGAGCCACGGCCACTTGCGAAAGAGGCAGGGTGGTATCTAGAAGCAGCGTGAGCCTGGAGAGCGGAAACCACCACTGCGCCAGCACTGTGGGCAGAGGAGGCAGAACTGTTCTGCAACCCAGGAAAACACCCACTCCTCTCAGCAGCACTGCAGATCAACCTCTGGGGTGGGGGTGTGTTTTTCTCTTTCCAGTAGAGGAATCACATGTTTAGAAGTCATGCCATCTCATGTGTGTGCTTCCCTCTCTTTTCCATCTAAGTCATCTTCCAAGCTGATAGCCGGAAGTCATCCTGGCAGCCCTAACAGTTACTTGTAGGCCGCCAAACTGTTCTTAGGTGGAGACATTTTCTCTTTTACGACATCCAAGACAAACTGTCACATTCTGAAGGCTGTGCTTTGAGGAGGGCACACGCATCAGACCACATCCAGTTCCCTAGCCACTGAATTTGCCATTAAGGTATTCTCTTCCCAAAGACCACAGCGTGAACCTGCAGACTTCTCATGTGCAGGACTCCGGAGACACTACACAGTACTGATCCTCAGTCACAAAAACAAGAGACACTCTACCTCAGAAGAGAGAGACATACGCGATACAATTCAGAATGAATTTCAGGGGTAAAAATAATAAAAAGTAAGTGGATAGCGATCTATCTGGAAAACTATCCAGTAAAAAACAGAAGTCTTACTGTGACACAGATGCACCTGTCCCATTATAAAAAACAGCACTGTTCTAAGAACAGCCATTCACTATCGCAGCTCACTAGGCCTGAGCTGCAATTCACTGGAAACGTGCTGACAGCGGTAAGGAGTGTTTCTGTTCCTCAGTTTCTCTCTCTCCAGCCCCATCCCCATCTACACTCAGTGCCTCTTACGCACTCCTCTACACTTCAGCAGTGTTGCCCAGCTCCATGTGCCATTTCTGATGCCCATTTCCTTTCTAAGCATCACTTCTTTGGAAGAACCTTCTGGAAAGGTCTTCTATAGTAAAAATGATAGATTCCAAGTAAAGATGCAATGGAGGTGAAACTATAAACACCCTCTCCCAATTTCATAATATACATTCACAATGGCTACTTTAACAGTTGGAAGTTTGTAGAGGTGATTAGAATCTTTCAATAATTATGAAGATAATGTATACTAACAATGGAATTCATCCTTGTTGAGCACTCTGTGATAGGCATTAGTTATACACTTTAAATATAACTCACATAGTCCTGAGAGCAATCCTATGAGGTTGATACTATTAGTATCACTTGACAGATAAGGAAACTGAGGCACAGAGGGGCTAAGTAGTACACAATAATGGCAGAACAGGGATTCAAATTAGAGAATTTGGCTCCAGAGTCCACTTCCTGAGCCTTCATGCTAGACTGCTATTTTACTGCAGACCAGAGACTAACTTTCAAGACAAAAGCATTTGTCCAGCTGAAGAGGGGAGATTGATATGCACTCAAAAGCTGGCTTAGTTATATCTACAAGGATTAGAGAGCAGGTGATAAGGAACCCTTATCAAGTGAGAAAACCACAGGAGTGCTGTGAGGGGTTATGCAGAGGGGAAGACTGAACCAAAATAAAGGTTGCGTATTGTCAAGCAGGTTGACTTGCTAATCCTATGGCAAAACAACAGCAAGATGAAGAAATTCCATCTCCACTCTCTCTTCCATTTCATTTGATGCCACTTTGGAATGGCTGCCCTTGGCCCAATCAACTTCCAGAAAGAAGCCTAGTGAACAGGTCAGAACAATGGAAGGCTCGCTATGATGTGAACCTTGTGCAGAATGTGGAACGCCTGTGTGAGCAGAAAACTGAGAACAAAGCACCAAACCCACTGGACCAGAAAGGGGCGGAAAAAAAAGATGTGAACAAGTAAAATCAACTGACAGCTTAGTTTTTGCTCTGGGATCCTGTATGCTTGGGAACTATCTGAGAATTACAGATCCACCCAGAACAATGATGCCAGCCACAAAGTGATCCACAAAGAAAACACATGCAAGAAAGCCATCTGTAGCCAATTAGACAAAATCAGGTAATGAGCATCTCGGTCCCAAATCCCTCCTGCAATAGGTCAGGCCACTGTTCAGCCATCTCACCTTCTCCAAGTATCCTTTCTCAATTCACAGAACAGAGCTGATGATCTTTGTCTTTCCTGACTGCCTTCTGTTCCTGAATCCTTGTACCACTATCCATAATACAGTGGGTGTTAAACCCATGTCAATGACAAATCTGCTTATTCCTACGTCTACGTGCAGGAAAAGCTGCTCTTAATCTCAGGCATCTGGCTCTGGTGAAATCTTGCTTATAAAAACTGTAAACACCAGGGGGTGGGAGGGGGGAGGCAGGATCTCTTCCTCCCACCCAAGAAGAGTTCTGATTCTGTGCCCTACAAGCCCAAATGAAATTAGCAAAGGTATTCAAGCCTGCTTGTTTTCCTCAAATGCCGGATGGGCCATTATCTTCAGTTAGCCATTCAGAGTCTGAGGCACTTAAACAGTATTTATAAATAAAAGAAATATAACAAAGTATGAGTTATAACACGAATCAAGAACTTCCGCCCAAGAATTACCACTTTTAGTTAATCTATACCCTTGCCCATTAAGGTTTTTCAAAAGCCCAAGCAGAATTTGGTTTCAGTGATAACCAGTTCTGAAATGATTCTTCAGATGATGGCTCATCAGTTACTTATGCCGTAACTGTCTAGGAGGGCTGGTCTACGTCAGAATTGAGACTTAATGCCATCCGTTACATCCAAACAGCTGTAAATGTACTGCTGAGGCTAGAAGAGACTAATGAGCGGCTCCACGGATATGTGCCTCTGTCAGTGAACACACATTTACTGAGCATCTACGATGTACGTAGTGGGCTCCATTCTGAATACTGGAGATACAACTCTGAAAAGACACATCACCCCCTTGTGGGGCTTCCTTATATTCTAAAACAGTGGTTCCTACAGTTTCTGGACTTTATGGTCCAGAAAAATTGTTGAGGGGTCAACATTTTTGATTTTGCTGGTAAGGACACCGAAGATAGCCTTTATTATCTCCTGTCACCAATTCATAAAAGAAAGATATTTTAACACAAGAAGGGTGAAGGATGTAACCTGAAAATAAAGGACAGTTCTTTGAAGTGAATACATTCGGCTTGATGAAATCTTACTACACTACTCAACTTCCTTGATTTTGCCGTGAACTGGAAGAAACCTTAGCACAGAGTAGATCGGCACTTGTTCAAAGGAAGCAACTTGTGACTGAGGCCCTTCTGCAGGGTAAGAGGTGGGAAGAGCAGAGGGTACCTGTGTTCAGATGCAGACACCTTTCTAAGAGCCTATTTACTATGCAAGTATCAAGATGCAGGGTAAGGAGGCTCTGAATCTCTTTGGAGTCTAGGTCCAAACTTGTTTCTGTTGCATCTCATTTTATGGTTTAAGAGATGAGGTCTCACTGTGTTGTCCAGGCTAGCATGCAGTGACTATTCACAGGCATGATCACATTGCACTACAGTCCCAAACTAAGTGATCCTCCTGCCCAAGTAGCTGGGACCACAGGCGTGAGCCTATGTGGCTTACTCCATCTCATTCTAAAGTTTCAAGAGTTTGTGGACAAGCTAAACCAGGCTTAACCTCGACATTTAGTAACACATTTAGCTCCAGGGGCCAGATCAGGAACTAGAAGTCAAAGGGTTTACTGGCAATAAGAGGGTCTTTGTGAATGACTACAGCAATTTTAAGAGCAGATTATATCTGCATGCCATTTTAGCACATGATCACTAATATTAGAAGTTTTTAATCAGTAAGCGTTTCAGAGATGAGCAAGAGAAAAAGGGAAGGAACTGGTTTTCAAGTGCCAATTTTAAAAAAAGAAGCTTGCATTAATGCTTCTGCTGTTTCCCCAGAGAAATCTAGTAGGATATCCATTTTCTACTAAAAATACTCCCATGATATTATAATTGGCAAGAAGAATACTCTCCAGGGTGGAGAGAAGATGACAGATGAACATAAATAGAATTCTTTAGAAGACAATCAGATCATAGTTGTCATAAAAAGATCTTACAACCAAGGTCCCCAAAGGAGGTTTCTGTTATAATTACTCAAAATTAAAGCCATCAATTGAAAACTGTCTGATGCCCTTAGGATATGTGGAGAAAAAATCTATAAGAAAGATGCAGTTTCTCCATTGCTGAAGCCTCCCTCTTTCCCAGCAATAATTCCTGCTTAAAAGGAAATTACTTCCACTGGCAGTTTTTAAAGCCTTAACTCTAGAATCGCTGAAATACATCTCAACAAACTAATCTAGCCAGATGATTCCTTCCCATCAGTTAGTGATGAAGCCTTACTTCACATTCAGGGTGAAAAGCTGTTTGTTAAGTGGCTTATATGCAGCTGGAAGAACTTTATGAAATACGTTCTCTGTAAGTTATTCATTGGACAGGCAGGATTACAAAAGACAGAGCTCCTGCTTGACTTTAATCGAAATACACTGATAATTCAAAATGAGTTACCAAGATAAATAAATGCAAAATGCAATGTGTAATAGAGTAAAAGGCACTTTAAACAAAACGTAGTTACTAAGCTAGGGAATTTCTAGGGCAAGTAAATTTCTTGTCTGCTGAGGTCTTTGGGTACAGAAAATGTTAAACAATTCCTACTACTACAAACCAGGTGATATCATTTCAACACCAGGTCCCTGAGCTCGGCCTCTGTCACTCTGAACACACAGCCACTCTGCATTTTTATTTGAAATTACTTAGAGTTGCCAACACATATTTGTACTGATTCTCAAAGCATTTTAATACTGGCTTTGTTTTCTCCGTATGTGTATTTTTAGATTTAATCTGTACTGGTGGCCATCTTTAGAAGAAAAAACATGCTGGCCATGTAATAAAACTACTGGGAAGACCATCTACAATAAATGAGCTCATAAATGTGGCTGATTGTGCTGTAGCTCAGTTCTTCACAGCAGATGTAGATTATTTTTGAAGTGGCTTTACAGCTTAAAAGAATACCACCTTTGCATTAAGCCCCAAAAACAGACTGCCCGAATTGCTCATGTAAATATTCAGAGCCACGCTTAAATGATTATATGTTAATGTAACTTGAACATAGATCATCCATGGCTCTGTGGTAATTTATGTCTACAATTAAGTAGTTGCCATGGCAAACACTTTCACATTTTATTTGCCTATCAGTTGCTATATCAGAATTTTAAGAGACTTTGCAATTTTCTTCCAGACTTTCCAACTCATTCTTTAAAAACAGGTCCCTGTCTCTAGATTTACTAACACCTGCTTTGTCCACTTGCTTTTCAGCAGTCTTTTTTAAATTTAATGATATGGTTGAATTCTTCATTCCCTTTATATATATATATCTTTTTGCTTCTCTATGGTGCAGTTTATGAAATGATGACTAATGCAGCCTGGGAGTAGAACTCAAGAAGCTGTAGACTTGCGTCTACTGGTGTCTGCACATAGTAGGCATCCACTAAAAGTGCCAGGGACTGAAATTTAATTCTGATCTGCCTTCTCATAACGTATGCATTTCTTTACTTTTTACCAAGGGACTCCTAAAGGCTGATGAATTAAGAAATGTGTCATATCAGTGGTATTCTTAAACTGATTCAGACACAGAACTGTTGGGCCTGCCTTCCGGTGGAGACATCATCTGTTTGGAGAGCCAGAAACCACGAGCCTCCCTTTGGCAGCCAGAAGTCTCCAGGGCCTTGTGCTTACTGGAATGGAAAGGAAAGGATGCTCCCTCTTCCCTCCCCATGCCTCTTTGAGGGTATTCTGAAGGTAGGCAACCAAGGTCACACCACCTCAGAAAAAGCCAGGTGACTTTTCAGGAGTAGGATTCTGAGGCAGGGCTGTGTGAGCCAGGCATCTCCTTCCCTCTCCCTATGCTCCCCAAACCCCTGTTCTTATTTCTCTCCTCTCAGTGGCTGACCTGGTCTTTTGGGCCTGGGAGTGAATGAGTAGGGCATGAGAACAGTCACTGAGTTGGGCTTTGGTCATAACTGTGATGCTTAAGGTGATTTTTTACCCTGTGTAAAAAGCAGTAAGAATACCAAGTCCCAGAGAGTGATCAGCTGCATTTCATATGCCCGCCTGTACTTCCACGCATCAGATTTATGACAAAAGCAATTCCATAAGCAGCAAAGGCAAAATCCCCACTTGTCTTCTTTCTCAGCTTCTCCTTTGATTGCTTTTTCTTTTTTCATGTTGTCCCCTTCACCCTCAATCATTGCTCACTTCCAAAAAGGCTGAGCCTGCACACACCAGGCCCTTAGCCACCACTGCCAACGCCATTCCCACAACCACACCCTCCACCCCAGCCCTGCAGAGCAGGGTTCAGCCCCAGGGCAATCTATCTGGTCAGACTGGTGGGGCAGGTTGCTAAGGTCGTCCTGCTGGACTGAGACTCATGCAGACAGAGGGCTGGAGGGAGAAGAGAGTGTGAGAGCCAGCCCAGGATAAAGGGAAGCCTGGAAGATAGCAAGCAGCCGGCCGGTGGCGCATGATCATCGTGGTCCCTGTGGAATAGGCCCAGCCAGCCCGAGTGAGCCAAATCCTGAGCTCAGTCTAATGGCTTCGGTCCCAAGCCTGAGTCACTGGGGATTCCATGAACTTCTAAGAGGGCCCTACACACATTTCCAAAAACAAACTGCTTGATGTTGTCATGGAAAACCTGGATCTTTGCATTCTACAGTTTCACGATGGATTACATCCAGGTCACAACCTAAGGAAGACAGCCGGCAAAAAGCCAACCCTGCTGGCTGATCACCCGGCTTTTGTAATGAATCCCAGAGGGATATGAACCTATGTGTGTTGCTGGCTCTGCCAAGTCCGTGGACAAGTTCTCACCTCATGAAGACCAATCTGCCTGTGATTTACTCCACCAGGAGCATCTGGGAAGCCACCTGCAATCAACATTCAACTGGAGAAACTGCCCCCAGAAAGCGAAGGAATGGAAAATGTGTGTGTCAGGAGAAGGGGAGTGGGAGGAAGGAGCTCTTTGTTTTCAATTTGACTGCTCTCTCCTGCTTTTTAAAAAAACAATCTGAGGACACCCCTGGTCACACCAAAGCCACAGGACTGCTATGTACCCTGCAGCTCCGACACAGGCAGGCTCTTAAGGGACAGGGAAGGACCCTACGCACTGTATTTGTGTTTGATTTGAACAGAATAAGGTCAATTCTAAAAGCTGCAAGATATCCCTGTTCCCTTAGAATGCGACAAATCCGGGAAACAAAAAAATATACCAAAACTTGCCAAGAAAGCAGAAATGCTATGATAATGATTATATAGCTACTACTTATTATTTAAGCACTATGCTTAAGCCTTTCTCATATATTATCTAATCTAATCCTCAAGACAGTCCTGGGGTCTATACTATTATTATACCCATTTTACAAGTGAGAAAACTACCGCTCAGAAAAGTGAGGCAAATTGGTCAGTGTTTCACAGGCACACTCAGGTGGGGCTTGAACCCTAATTACTGAGTGCTGAACACCAAGGCCATGTGCACAAGTATTTAGAAAGTATCAGCTGCGTGTCCACCATTAGGGGAGGCCTTGAAGGCAGATCCTGCTATCTGGATTCACTTAACAGGCAATAATTACATTTCATTTTGGGATTTCCACTGAAGTAGCAGATTCTTTCACACCCAATTTCTAAAATCAGAATATCAAGATTTTGATGATTTATGCTGTGTTTTTTTATAGACAGTGAAGGCTACATAAGCCTGTGGCCTATTTATATCTTAAAATTAGGTGCAGCAAAAAAATATGCTTACAATAATTTTTCATCCAGTCACATTTTTGCCAAAATGTAAGCTGTAAGAACAAACACAGTTTGAGTGTATTTCTGAAAAATCCTTGTGTTGCTCTGGCAATAGCCTCCTTTCTCACCATTTGCTTCAGTGTTGAAGAGATCCAGGGCTGAAGGAGACGGGGCATGGGGACAGAAAACACCAATGCTCACAGCTGTAGCAAGTCCTTGCTGAGGCTGGGGCTGACCAGAGGCTATCACAGATTGACCAACGGGAGAAAACAAGCCAGCCCCTTCAGACGCCAGTGTGGCAACGTCCTCAGCCATAGATTCAAGAACCATAGCCACCCCTACCATTGGCTTGGAGTGCACGATGAGACCTCCAACAGGGGAGAAAGCGCCCACTGAATATCCCTTACAGATGTGACCCCCGAACATGAGAAGGATAGCTCAGTCCCTCTTTTTCATGATTTCTTCTCTGAGGGGTGGTGCTAGGCTGGAAGGAGAAAAGAAACCAGTTCTGTCCTATATTTCAGCACTTAGTCTTAAATCAGTGTCTCCTAGACAGTATTCAAACTATGCAGGCATCTCTGCCTCCTGCCAATTTAATATTTTGAGTAATTTCAGAATTTTTGAGATGCTGCATAAGTAACAGGGGTAGAGAGGAAGTTAAAGTTTCCAGACTGTGGAAAGAGGCAGAAGACCAGCACTTGCCCTCAGGAGTGCTCCTACTTCTTTCTCCTCAACCTTCCTAGAGGCCTTGTGCAGAGAGAAGTCAGAAAAAACTCACTGGAGGCCGGGTGTTGTGGCTCACGCCTGTAATCCCAGCACTTTAGGAGGCCAAGGCGGGTGGATCACCTGAGGTCAGGAGTTCAAGACCAGCCTGGCCAACATGGTGAAACCTTGTCAATACTAAAAATACAAAAATTAGCCAGGCATGGTGGTGGACGCCTGTAATCCCAGGTACTTGCGAGGGTGAGGCAGGAGAATCGCTTGAACCTGGGAGGTGGAGGTTGCAGTGAGCCGAGATCATGCCACTGCACT
This sequence comes from Cacajao melanocephalus, assembly GCA_963573385.1. Taxonomy (NCBI): domain Eukaryota; kingdom Metazoa; phylum Chordata; class Mammalia; order Primates; family Pitheciidae; genus Cacajao; species Cacajao melanocephalus. The sequence goes on from CAUYLG010041796.1 coordinate 38,795, forward strand.
CCAGCCTGGGCAACAGAGTGAGACTATGTCTCAAAAAAAAAAAAAAAAAAAAAAAGAAAAGAAAAGAAAAAAAATTCACCGGAGTGTTCCAGTAATACCTGAGAGCCATAATAACCTTTATGCAAGAACGAACACCTTGCCGTTAATGTGATGCACACCAGAGTACCAAAATCTGTTGGACTAATCCACATTCAGAGATGGAATTCACTCAACTAACACCTTATTCTAAACTGCATGTAAATAGTCTTGAAGGTTACCTATGCTTTGCTTCTGAATGACTGCCAAAGACAAGTTTAGTGTTATGGCCCAAGATGTCACACTCCTTCCAGTAAAGGGCCGCTGGCTTGCTGGAAGACAGTTAGATCAACCCTCAGGTTTCTCAGGATAAAAAGCAGTCCTACATGACAAACCAGGAGTCTCATCTACATACTGCATATCAATAAAGCCCATGATAAAGCCAGGAAATCATCAAGGATGTGCAAATACAACAGAGCCAGGGAAAACTAAATAGAAATCCCTGTCTCTGGTCAACCAGGGCTCTTCAGCATTAATAAATGGTGTGTGCTGGCTTCCCCTGCTACATGCTTGACTCTTCAAGAATCTTCAGTAACACTTCTCTGCAAAAGTTTTAAGATAGACACATGCACACACACACCCTGGGGCATTGTGTGTCCGAGGAGAATAAAACAGGGACATTTCTCTGACAAGAAAGTGAGGGATCAGTCTTGAAACTCACCTTTGTCATTTCCGGGTGGTGAGAGACAAGCTGAAGGGGAGAGACTTCTTCAGAAGTGAGTCAGAAGGGGACAATGAGCTTCACAGGATCAAACTCTAAGCCTACAAAATCTAAAGGAAGGTCCTATTTTCTAATCTCCCTATTTTTCAGAAGGAGAATGCTGAGACCCAGGGTGGTGCATTTATCTCGAGTGAAACTGCTAATGAGGAGCAATGCTGAAACACAGAATCCTGGTCTCCCAAACTCCGTGAGTGCCTGGGTCACTTGTAGTATGGCTGATCCTGGCAGATACAGAGATGAGGGTCCTGAGACTTGTCCCTTTTTTTGTTTTGTTTTTTGAGACAGAGTTTCGCTCTTGTTACCCAGGCTGGAGTGCAATGGCGCGATCTCGGCTCATCGCAACCTCCGCCTCCTGGGTTCGAGCAATTCTCCTACCTCAGCCTCCCAAGTAGCTGGGACTACAGGCTTCGCCACCATGCCCAGCTAATTTTTGTGTTTTTAGTAGAGACGGGGTTTCACCATGTTGACCAGGATGGTCTCGATCTCTTGACCTAGTGATCCATCCGCCTCGGCCTCCCAAAGTGCTGGGATTATAGGTGTGAGCCACCGCGCCTGGTGGAGACTTGTCGCTTTGGGCCAGAAAGATTAAGGGGCCTGGTGTCTGGATGGCGTATTCCCCCATGAAAGCAAATCAGAACTAAGAGGCAGGCCCTCTGTCATTTCTCTTGGCCCATTACTCCCCACCCCCCACCTCCACCCCACACAGGGGCCCCCTAAGATTTGAAGAACAGTAAACTATCTTATCGGCCATTTGGGAAAAAACTGTCATTTGATCTGCTTATTTGGAAGCCAATCCTGCTGAGCTCAAGAGTTTGCTATAAGGCCGACTAGAGTTAATTCATCTGGGGGCTGCTGCTTTACAGCCCTGGACACATGGCTCAGTGCATGGCTTTATTCTGAAGAATCCTGTGCACACAGCTTTAGAATTTGCTGAGGGATGAATCACCTGTGCCCTTCATTTAGGGTTGTAGGTGGTTAACGCTCTTGTTAGAGTCTAGATTAATATCTTGGTTAAAAAGTAAGCACTTGTTTCCTGAATATCAAGGCAAGAGTCTATTCCTCTACTTCCTTGGGGATGTCTTCAAACTCAGCCGTCTTTGTGTGTACATAAATTTCTGTCACCCAGAACAAGAATCTTGAAGCCTAGACAGATTGTTACCTTGTTGGTTCAGGACCAACCTTTCAAACCCACGTGGGGAAGCCTGTGAAAGTGCTAGTGGCAGTGGACGTTTTCCCGCAGCTCACAGCCTTCTCCCTGGGACCACTGGAAAGCGCTCATACTTTCCTTTCCACACATTTCTAACAAGCTTATTAGTGAGAAATTCCCAGGAAATGCAGCCTTAGCTTGCATTTTCTGATCTGAGTGCACAGAACCTTCTGTCTGTCAGGCTCCAGGAGACAGACAATTTAAACCAGAACATCACTAAACACAGAACAGCTGATACTAATTCCTCCCCAGCCCGTGTCTTCCCCACACAAGCTGAAATCATCTGGAGGCTGGAGCTGAAAGTGGATGGGGGAAGCAGGCTTGCTGCTGCTTAATGAGCGCCCCCGCTTACATTCTTTTTAGCATCGAGTGCCTGCTGGCAGGTGGGACTCACGCTCACCATAATTCCTCAGGGAATTGCACTGAAGTGGTGAGCATGCTTTAAATTTAATGGGAAAAACAAAAGTAGGGGTAGTTACTGAAACTAAAACCAACAACTTAGACCCTGAGGAAATAAGCAATGAGGAAGACCATGTGAGGCCGGAGAAGAACAAGCCTGCGTCTTCCTGCGGGGTAAGACGGGAAAGAGACCCATGTGGATAGCACACAAATGTGGCCTAGAACAGAAGGGGCAAAGGAAACCTGATTAGGCAGGAAATGGTCATCTCCAAAACTGACAGGAAGCACATGCCCAGTGCCAGAGTGCGCGGCCCCGGCAGCTCTCCATCCCTCCACCCCAGCCAGCCCCGGCTCCTGCCCTCTTACCTGCAATTCCTTGCAACAGCCCACAGACATTGAAAATGCTTTTCTTCATGATGCTCTGCACACACATGGTGAAGACGGACACCAAGGCCACCATGCAGAGAATGAAGATTCCCACTGCCAGGAAAATAGCCGTGGCCTGCCAGAAGCCGCTGGCGATCTCGCCGAAGCTCTCAGCGTAGGGCCCGCACAGCGTGTCCCGCTGGAAGTGCTGCACCCCTGGGTTCCGGATGCAGCGGGCGTAGATGCCCAGGGTGGGGTGATAGGGCTCGGGGGAGCCTCCGCCCGGGCCTGCCGGCTCCACGCCACCGCCGCGGCTCCTCGCTTTCCCGATCAGCCAGTCTGCGCTCATGAAGGCAATGAGCTCGGCAAACGCCACCACAATACTCAGCAAGGTCCAGAGCATCGAGCGACAGGTGACAATGACATGACACATATTGATGTTCCGGGCGAAGAAAGAGTCAGGAGTCCACGGAGTTAATCAAAAACAGAAAGTCGGTGGGGAAGGAGGCTCGGTCGGCCCGGGAAGGAAGTGGCAGCTGCAGTCATTCACTCCCGCCCGCCACGCTCATGCTGGGGACAGCGCTCGGACCCAGAGCACCGCCTGCGGCCTCACCTAGGGGAGAGGGAGGGCGGTTAGCAACGCCACCAGGCCCCGCCCCGCCTCCCCGGCGCGCAGCGACACCCTCCAAGCCCGGCCCGTGCCCGCAGAACCCTGCCAGCAAGCCCTGGCCAGGCCAGCATCCCAGGCGGTTGTTGCCCTGGCTGCGTTTCTTTGTTTCAAGTTCTCCCTGACCTCACCGCACTCAGAACTCTCTGTGGCAGTGAACTTTATCTCTAGGGAGCACGAGAGAAGGAGGTGGCCAGTGCCAGGTCTGCTCCCAACCCAGGGGGCACTGTCCCGGTTGCTGCTGCACTCTTAGGACAGGGCTCCCGCGCCCTCATCTTTTACTGGAAAAAGTCAGATAGCACAGGGATCCAGAGAGAGGGAGGCAGGACTCGCAATGAGCTCTATTCTCCAGTAGTGGATGTTTTTTGAAGTTTCCAAGACTTTTTGGCTGCTGTTTTGGTACAAGGTGAGCTAAGTTCTGAGAAACTTGCACCAAGAGCTTTTGCTTAACCGTAGAGAGTAGCAATACCCCACTTTTATTCCCTGGAAATTAAATTTCCAGCAGAGACATGAAGTGTGTTTGCTTCATAGGTAAAATAAGAAACAATCCCATGAAAAAGAATAAACAAAACAGTGCTCCCACACCTATATTTCATCCATTTTTCACAGGGTGATTTTTAGACAAAATAATTTACACTAATTAAAACTCAAAGAGGGGGCAAAAAAAAAAAAAACCCTTAAGAGTTCATGACTTACTTGGGGAAATTATTTTTAAAAGGCATTAATGACCACTAACTAAGCATCATTACAACTGAGTGGACTTGCTGACAACAGAACCTTGTCTTCGAAGAATGCATCCCTTGAATTGTCCCAGTTCATCCCATGTGCCTCTGCCTAGGCTTTGATTCACCCCAGGTCTGGAACTCAACATGCCCATTGTTCCCGATTTCACAGAGGCCTCATTCTGTACCCAAAGACAAATGACTTCATTACCAGAAGACATTGCTCCAATGGCTCAAGCCTTCTTCAGAGGAGGCTGGACCCTGAAACGGGGGCCAGCAGTGCTTGTCTGCAGCCCCATTTTCTGCCCCATTCCAAGGCCAGGAACAATCACGCAGCTCACATCTGGGCAAATGGCCCTGCTCTGAATGATTAGATCTCATTAACCGAGGTCAAGTCAACTCCATGAGAACTGCAAAGACCCCCCCCATCCCCACCCTGGCATGTTGGGAGGGGGGTAAGGCAGGCAGTTATCGAAGAGGAAGAGAAGCAGGGAAATGAGGAAGCCCAGTGTCAAAGCTTAAAACGCTCATTTCTATACCCTGCACCAGCTGTCTGCCTGCTGGCTAACTTCCTCCTAGTGAGCAAGTGACTCTACTCATCCCTTGAAACATGATGTATTTTAAAATCCTCCTATCACTGTAGCTGCTATACAAGATGCTATTTTGGGCACACTGCTAGTGCACTACTAGGCACATATGCACTTGTCAGGGTGTGTATGTGTGTGTGTAACAGGGCTGTGCCAAGCACTGGGTACGGGAAGGGAGTTCATGGGTTCCAAAGCCAGCTCCAGCACTGGCCATGTGGACATCTGACTTCTCAGAGCGTCCTCAACTGAGCCGGTAAGGATAGCCCACCTTGCCAGATTGTTGGAAGGAATGAACAAGAACCTACTGAAGCACCCAGCACAGTGCCTGGCAGAGTACGTGCTCAACAAATATCAGCTCCCTGCCCTCAGAAACTTTTCCTGTAACAAAGAAGACACCATTCAGACAACTGTTGATCCAGTGGAGGTGCCCAGTAGATTACAGAAACCCAGACACTGCACACAGAAAAAAATTAAGCACAGGCTACTTAGAGATGGACGAGGTCACTCATGTCTAAACTTACCAGGCAGAGTCCTGGTCTTCCTGTTTCCCCACTACCTCATCCAGCTGCCAATCCAACTGGTGGAGATAAATTAGCATTCAGCCAGAAGGTATATCCTATTCCGACTCACTCACTCTCAGCTCCCTCCTCCAAATAGTACCATATAGAAAGCCTTTTGAGAAAAAAGTTACTAATATTCAAGGGCTTTAGAGGAGATTGTTTATAATGAAAATGATCATTTTAAAAGAGAACAAGAACATGAGCCACAAGGACTCCCAGGAGGCCCTGAGAGCCTGCAGGTGCCCACCAGGCTCACAAATCCTTTGAGCCCAGAGGTGGCAAGCCCAACATATTGAGAGCTATAAAGCCTTCCCATCTGATTAGAAAACCATGTTATTGTTACGCCCAGCCCATCTCTGTCCCATTCCTTTTCTCTGTTAAATGTCATTTGTCTTTTCTTTTTTCTTGAGATGGAGTCTTACTCTGTCTCCCAGGTTGGAGTGCACTGGCATAATCTTGGCTCACTGCAACCTCCACCTCCCAGGTTCAAGCAATTCTCCTGCCTCAGCATCCGAAGCAGCTGGGATTACAGGAGCACACCACCATGACCGGCTAAATTTTTGTTTTTTTCATAGAGATGGGGTTTCCCCATGTTGGTTAGGCTGGTCTCAAACTCCTGACCTCAGGTGATCTGCACACCTCGGCCTCCCAAAGTGCTGGGATTACAGGTGAGAGCCACCATGTCTGGCCCAAATGTAATGTTTCAATGAGAACATTCCTATTTGTCCTCTTGCAGAATTGAAGGACTCCTACAATTTCTCGGGTGACTTGTATCTGCATGACTACTCCAGTGTCCACTGCCCTGGCCAGCAAGCTCTGCCCAGAGTCAGGAATACAATTAGTTTGCAGCTTCTGAAGAGAAAGGCTGTAAAAGTTCAGGAGAGGAAAAGATGGGACATCTGGGCTTAGCAAAATGCTTGAGGACAAATTGAAGGCAGGATTACTTAAGGACCCCTGTGCTTAAGTTAAAATAATATAGTTCCCTCTCCTTTGCGCTAAAACGTTTCCTTATACACTACACCAAATTCTCACATCCATACAAGATTGGCTGGGATGAGGCCTTCATTCTTGTTTCCAATGGAGAGATAAGATGCTCTGTTTTGCCTAGTACGTTTGCTAACTGCTACTATCATAGGAACAGTCGTGATACGCAAGGCTGACAGTCTAAAACCAAGGCTTCCTGGAGGCTGCGATATGGTTTGTCTGTGTCCCCACCCAAATCTCATCTTCAATTGTAGCTCCCATAATTCCCATGTCTTGTGGGAGGGACCCGGTAGGAGATAACTGAATCCCATACTGTTCTCATGGTAGTGAATTAATCTCACGAGATCTGATAGTTTTGTAAGGGGTTTCCCTTTTTGTTTGGTTCTCATTCTCTCTTGTCTGCCACCATGTAAGACATGGCTTTTGCCTTCCGCCATGATTGTGAAGCCTTCCCAGGCATGTGGAACTGTGAGTCCATTAAACCTCTTTTTCTTTATAAATTACCCAGTCTCGGGTATGTCTTCATCAGCAGCGTGAAAACAGATGAATATAGGCTGCAAGCAAAGTTCTCAGGGTGGCAGGACAAGGGACAATCTGGAAGTGCAGCAGGGTCTTGTGCAGTGGTCTGTGCTCTGTGAAGTGTCCCAAGGCAGACACCTGCAGAGACATCTGTATCCAAGGGAAAGAGATCCTCATTACAGAACCCTGTTAACCAAAGGGGTACCAGGCACAGCCCTCCTCAGCCTGGCATCCATTGCTATTAACCATAATGCCTGCTTCCACAAAGCCCACTTCATAAACCAGGCCCTCGCTGCCATTCCACGTAAAAGACTTCTCTCCATAAGCCACTAAATACATTTCCCCTCAAGAACGCCCCACCTTACTATCACATCCCTGGTGATTGTGGATAGTCTGGACAGCCCTCTGATGTTCAGAAAATGATGATTGGCACAACGGTATGCAAAGTAAAGCCTCTTCACTTAAAAAAAAGAGTGAGAGATGAGAAAACAAATGAGAATCCTGCAGAAACCTATATTAATACCACAGAATAGAGAGCAAGGAGAGTTTCTAAATGGCTGGTCTGTGGGAGTCAGTCCTATGTACGGATTCTTCCCAAAGCCCTAATTTGAAAAGGTAGAGTGAAGGTCCTCAGCAGAGCTGAGCCGGGGTTTGTCACTTAGATCCCGGGTCTGTCTTTGGCAGCTTCCTGCTGTTAGCAGGGAAGAAAGTACATATGAAGCCAGAACCATCCAGTGCCCATCGGCTGGATCACCGGGACAGAAATTCAGGAGCAAAGTTCACATCTACCTGGAAAGAATGAGGGAAACCAGAAGGACATCCATCAAGGCTGCATCAAAAAGCTCTCACTCCCCACCATGATGGGAACAGCAAACCCAAAGAATGAGGACAGGACAAACAATGTTTTCCAGAACACCACCTTGCTGACTCACCCTGGTTCTGTTTTTCAACTTTATTATGAATGTTTTCAAACACAGATATTAAGTTGGCAAGAACAGACAATGAACACCCACATACCCAACATCCAGATTCAACATTTGTTAAAATTTTCCCGTATTTGTTCCATCAATCTATAGCATACAGACACAATTTTTTCTGAACTATCTGAAAATGAGTTGCAGATGTTTTCACACTTCACCCCTAAATACTTTAGCATACACTTCCTAAAAATAAGAACATTTTCCTACATAACCACAATAAGGTTAGCACGCTCAAGAGAAACGACAATAAACCCCTTATATCCAAAGCCTACTTCCTACTCAAATTTCCCTACCCCTGCCCCGTTTTTAATAGTTGTTTTCTTAAAACCATGACTCAATCACGGTTTATACAATGCATTTGATTAGGTTCTTTTAGTCAAGAATAGTCTTTCCACCCCAACCTATTCCACACCATCCCAATTATTTTCTTCTTGACATTGATTATTTGAAGATACTGGGCTAATTATCCGATAAAATACTCAACCATTTGGATTTGTCGATTTCCTCATGATTTCATTTCAACTTGTTCTCTATTCTCTATTTCAGAGAAATTGGAAGCTAAATCTAAAGCCTAGACTGGTAGATTCTTGGCCGATCTCTGTTTTCATTCTTGCAATCTCCCTCAGACTCATGAATCCTGCAAAGTTCAGCAATATGGCCTCTATCCCTGTTTCATCTGCAAGGATGAGAGGATTAAGTGAAGTAGAATGCATGTGCTTTTGTCTTCCAAGAGTTGGAAAGACCCTCCAGAGTTGCAGCTTCTTAAAGTGTGGGTTCCTGGACCATCTCCCAGAGGAGAATGACAGCTACCTGTATTAAAAAGTACGTTCTTGGTCCCAAAGCAACCACTGTGTCAAACTTTCTGGGCGGTGCCAGAATCTGCATTTCTATCAAGCTCCCAGGAGAGTCTTTTACAGAAAGGCCACTGTGAGGCAGCATGGAAAAGGTTGGTTCCTTGGTATTGGGGATGGGAAATGAAAAGCAGAGGCAGGAGGAGTGTGGCCCGGCTCAGTTAGGAGAGACCCGGCGGCCAGACCACCTGTCCCCTGCACAGCTCATGATGCCTCCCAAGTCACAGAGCCCCATGACTGTAGGGAAACCAGCTGTTCTCCCAGCTCATATGTTGTCTGATAATCCCCGTACAGCATGAAATAAGCTGCCCAAACATTCAGGTCCTTTTCTTCGGAGGACAAAAGCAGCTCTCAGAACTGGAAGGATAGTGTTGGCACAAAAAGCACAGGACCTTTCATGACTTAAAAAATCTACCAAAGGAGGTTGTGAAACTCTCACTTTGGCCACCCTGTAAAATACACTGACTACAGAAATACAGACATCTTGATTAAATATTTAAGAGGAGGACCCCAGTGCACTAACAATTCTATTATTTTTCAGGTTGCAGTCTAAACATGCTCAACCCCTCCTGCTTTTGCCAATTTCCTTGGCTCCACTTCTGATCAACCCCTCTCTCCATCCCATCTCTGACTTCCGGGAAAACTCTGAAGCTATGGTTCCCAATTAGGGGCAATTCTGTCCCCACCCCAACCCCGCAGGGGACATTTGGCAATGTCTGAAGGCATTTGTGGCTGTCACAGCTGTGGGGGTAGGGGTGTGTGCCACTGGTATCTGGTGGACCAAGGGCACTGCTAAATAAAAATGACCTGGCCCCAAATGTCAGCACTGCAGATGAGAAACCCTGGAGACTTCTCACAGAGGGCAATTTTGAATGTATAGGAGCACCTTAAGATGATTTTTCAGATCTATTTTTAGAAGGCATATATATATATATATATTTTTTTTTTTTTTTTTTTTTTTTGGAGACAGAGTCTTGCTCTGTTGCCCAGGCTATACTGCAGTGGCATGACCTTGGCTCATGGCATCCTCCGCTGCCCAGGTTCAAGCAATTTCCCTGCCTCAGCCTCCTGAGTAGCTGGGACTACAGGCATGCACCACCACGCCCAGCTAATTTTTTTGTATTTCAGTAGAGATGGGGTTTCACCATGTTGGCCAGGATGGTCTCGATCTTCTGACCTCATGATCTGCCCACCTCGGCCTCCCAAAGTGCTGGAGTTACAGGTGTGAGTCATCACGCCTGGCCTAAAAGGTCTATTCTAATGAGTATGTCTATAATCCGGGCATTCATGATATTTACTAAACTAAATATATTTTTAGTTGTTTTTCTCCATTTTTAAAAAAAGCCATGCCAGTTGGTATATCCAAGATGACAGGATGACAGGGACTGGGGCCCTGGAAACCAGGGCAGACTGACTCAGAACCTAGTGCCCTTGAGCCTGTCTTTCCTGGGGTCCTGGCATGCATCACATACTAAAGTTAACTTCTGTTTTCAGAAATCTCTCTTCTGCAAATGGCAAGGCTCCCCACTCATTACTGTTACCTTTATTCACCTACACCTAAGGGGCCTGGACATGCGCTCAGGAAACTGCATGGTTGGCCCCACGGCCTTTGCTTCTCTCAAACTCCTCTCCCCCAGAGTTGGCTGGCCACTCAGGAGGTACTCAGGTGGACTTGGCCACCCCAAATCTCAGGGAATCTCCAAGACCTTATGAGGTAGACCTATAGGATTTTCAGGCATTCTGATTCCTACCTGACCCCTCTTAAAGATGCTTCTCTTCCGTTTGAACCTATTGGCATTCTCAGCTGCCTGGCAGCCTCTCCCTCCAAACACACCTGAACAAGTCTCTTTTCTTCTGGGCATGGGAGCCCCAGTGAGCTCTCTTGACCGCATGCTCACTGTCAAGTTTGTTGTTTAATGCACCCATCCTGGCCAGTCATAGATTTCTTTCTTGATGCCAACTCTAACTCCTCCCGTACCCAATTAATCTATCTCTGGGTACCCATTTCTAGAGATGTCATTTTCACCCTCCTGTCCTGAGGTATCTGTATTAGTCTGTTCTCATGCGTTAATAAAGACATACCTGAGACTGCATAATTTATAAAGGAAAGAGGTTTAATGGACTCACAGTTCCACATGGCTGGGGAGACCTCACAATCATGGCAGAAAGTGAATAAGGAACAAAGGGACGTCTTAAACGGCAGCAGGCAAGGGAGTGTGTACAGAGGAATTGCCCTTTATAAAACCATCAGATCTTGTGAGACTTTATTCTATCATGAGAACAGTATGAGAAAAACCCGCCCCCATGATTCAATTACCTCCCACTGGGTCCCTCCCATGATATGTGGGGATTATGTGAGCTACAATTCAAGAGGAGATTTGGGTGGGGACATGGCCAAACCCTATCAGCATCTACAGCCAGAGATGGATCCACTTGTCTGGTCCTATTTTCCAAATGATTCCTTCTCTTCTAAAGCCCACATAAACATTTTTGTTTGTTTCCTCTCTATTTCTACAAATGTCCTCATCTAAAGTCTCTTTAGGGAGCAAGTCTTTGTGTGTGTGTCCATCAGGCAGGAGGGGCTGAACAATCCCACCTCTAAGGTAGACACTATAATCTGATTTAGCCCAGACCCCATAAGCTGGGGCCATATGCCTATACCTGCACAGACCACACGGTCAAAAGCATTTTCAGTTTGTTGACATGAAACTAAAACTTCAATTTCAGGAGTTGCCTTTTAATGCCACTGCCTTATAGAATTTTAAATGAAAGGTGTTTTCCAAATTTACAATGAATTCTGTGATATTAGGCAAAATATAAGTCTTAAAGTAAACATCTTGTGTCTTTTCACGATAAGAGTTTTAACTAAGAAAAGTAACAGGCCGGGTGAAGTGGCTCACACCTGTAATGCCAACACTTTGAGAGGGTGAGGCGGGTGGATCACTTGAGGCCAGGGATCAAGGTTCCCAGCGTTTTTCAACTTTCTTTAATGAGAATGCCAAATTCAAAACTGTAGAAAGGTTTACACTTTCTCCCATTTATTAACTAGAGGAATTCCCCAAATATTTAGGATTCATATTATGCTTTGAAAACAGATGGGCTTAAGTGCTGCTTCCAAAGGGATGCACACTCCTCAGGGACCGTGAGCTCAACATGCAGCTGCCAGTCGCCCCAGGTACTTCTGAATACAAAATGATCCTTCCACTCTGGGCAGCAGCCTGGCCTGCAGGACTGAGCCGGTGTAATGACTCAGGAATGTGCCAGCTGGGCGGTGGCACCCGATGAGCGTTCCCTACTGAAGCCTAGATGAAGTCATTGCACGCTCAAAGTTCAAGATGGTCACAGAAAACCCCTTTTCAAAAGTCTGAACTCTTGGACTTGTTCATATGATCCCAGAATCTTCTTTCTGGGAAGAGGGACTTATTATTGTAGCTTCTAACAATAGTGAGACATAGTAAACAGAGATAAAGTTCAGCTGGATGTCTCAGAAGCAGTAAGTATGTGTCAGGAAATCAGGCCATTTAAAAACAAAGCAAAAGGCTGGGCAGAAACGGCTTTGGGTTCATTTCTATAAGAAGAGACGCTTCCCAACTCCCTGTTCTCCAGGTGCTCACCTGTACAGGCTGCTAAGCAAGGTGAGCAGAGGAAGCCTGTCCCATTCCACACCCAGTGCTATCCACTCCCAGGGGCTCCAGCTACCCTGCTGCTCCCCAGGATGAGCCAGGCTGAAGAAGATGACCACTGAGACCCCACACAGACCTCTGTAAGAGAGAGATGCAGGGCAAGAGAGCCTGGGGGAATCCATGGAGGAAAAACTAGCCTGCATTTTGGTTAGGTGGTAAAAAGGAGCATGTCCCTGGGGTGCTGTCAGCCACTTCTCTGAGGTGGTTAGGACAGACCTCATCACAGCAAACCATTTCCCACAGCCCTGATCACCACAGGCCTCACGAGAAGACATCCACGTGTGGCAGAGCAGTGCCTTTTCTCTGTCCCCCACAAGTGGGGTGGCTGATAATTCTGCATTCCAGTATAACATGGCAACAGCCAGACTATGCCTCTGGGGAGGATCTGTCAGGCTTCAGGAACGGTACACAGGACAAAATCCCTTGCCTCCACCCCTGCTGGGCAATGAGCTCATCCAGAAAGGCGCCATGGAAGAATGATTCAGTCTGGAGGCAGACTCTTAATCAGAACCCTGGTTCTACCATGTCCTCAGTAGTGACCTTAGCGGAAAGTGGGCCCATGTTCCTCAGTTCTTGTGTCCATAAAATGGAGTAATAGCCTACCACATAGGGATGTTGTGAAGATCAACTAAGTTCAAATAAGTACCAAGCTTAGAACAGAACACGGCAAGTACTTCCTCCACGTGGACTATCCCCCTGCAACAGGATCCCTCGACCTAGCATAAACACAACCACTTCTGGAGTTGTGTCTCAAGCATTCCTTTTGCCACTTAGATCTTCTGGTTCTGGAGCCCATCTGGCATGTAGGTAATTAGGCTTTCCTTCAAATACTAACTTCCCCATGTAACAGGAGGTATACGGCAGAAAGGATGTAGCACAGAGCTGGACCTGACTCGATGCTATAAACTAGGCTCTAGCATTATCTCACTCTGTGTCTTTGTTTGGGCAATAAACGTCACCTCTCTAAGGACAGTTTCCTCATCTCTAAAGTGGGCGTAAGGAAAGTCACTGCTACATTTTTTGTGTGGAACACAAACACTGCATGGAGAGCCAGGTATAACTGTAGGTACCAAGACACAGTAGGAATCATTACTATTACCATCATATTGGTCAACTTTATTTTTCTGCTGCTTTTCTTCACATGGCCACAAAAGCACCTTCTATTATCATTCTGACTCTCTGTAGAAGGAAATTTGTCCAATGGCAAAGTAATAGACAAGGGAAAAGACCCACCAGGCAGGCAGTCAGGAAAACACGGGTCCGACCCAGGCTCTCAGCTAATGGGTGTGTGACCTCACATGGCTCTGCTGCCTACTCTGGCTTCAATGTCCAAGGCACAAAGTGAAGGCGCTGGACTGGCAGATCACCACTGTCACTTTCAGCTCCAAAAGTTAGTCATTTCAAGCATATGACCACCTCTTCTATCTTCTCCCAGACTAGAGGCTCCTCCCAGAGCAGATGCCTCCCTAAGACCTGCTCCTCTGGAGAAGGAGGTCTCTGGTTGGAAGGGAGATGGGGAGACCCCACACGTTACAAGGAATGGCAAGGGACAGCCATGGCTGATGGAGAGCTGAGCAGCCATGACCGGGGCACACCTGTGGGCACTACACCAGGGGGTGGCCAAGGGCCTTGGCCAAGGGCGAGGGCTGGCCTGGCTCCCTCTTCTGCTCATCTGTTTTCTTCCTGGGGTTGGAGAACCCAACTCTAACTTTTATTCTTGGGAATAGAGCAGAGCATTCCCCACTCCAGTCTTTGGGCTAACCACTAAAAATGAGGCCCCTCTCTGCCCTGGGCTGCAGAGATGGACCCTGCCCTTAAAGGACCCTTACTCAGTTCTGAAAAATCACCAACTGTTCCTTTCTTATATACTTTTGTTCCTGTTTCAGACAAGTAAAATGCTTGGAATCATGAGGAATTTGATAGCTGTATACCAAAGGACATGGCAGAATACAAAGTTTTAACCATTTTCAGTAGTATTTCTATTTTGCTTTCTTATATATATCAAGAAAGGTGCCAACTGATTAACACATACATCTAAATTGGAATTCTCCAGCTGAAAAGCCAGCAATATGGGAGACTCCTTTTTAAGTGACTTAGCTTCAGGCAAGAGTCAGAAGTCATATCCCTTTCATTTCAAAACATAAACCGTATGAAACTGTCCTATAAAATTAATGTTTGCTGTTTATTCTTCATTTCTCGGTGAATTATTAAAATCAAGCAATACAATTCTCTCATCAGTTATAAATGGCCTCAGAAGGCTGATTTATATCTATCCAGGGGCAATTTCTGATAAATATTTTTATTAATGATCTAATAAAATGTCTTGTTTTATTATCAACCAAATCATTCAAATGATGTTTTAAAATCCATACTCCAACTCAACAGTCTGGTGATGAAGCTACAGAGCTGACGTTAATTTAAAGTGATTTGCAATTTTATTTGGCATTATCAATAACACCATGGAGAAATTTAAATTTAAAAATATATATATTGGCTGCCATGCTGTCAAAGGTAACATTTTATAAGGTTCGGTAAAACTGATCTGATTACAATGATAAATCACCAATAGCAAAGGCCAGGGTGAGAAGTTCTGAAAGGAAAAACTACTTGGCAGTCAGTCATGCACATCCGAAATTGACAGGAGGGCTGAAAGCTTGGACTATGAGAATAAAGCTATGTCAACAACAAGAATGACCCAAACATGCCCACTTTCACTCCTAATTTCCTGACTTCTGCTCCAATCCACCCTTTAGCAGAGATGGCCATTCATAAAAGGAAGTGGTGAAGCACCTCAGGCCTTTGTGATCCAGGCAAGAATGAAAATAGAGACCTTCTAAGGCTGGCCATATGGAGCAGGGCAATAACCCTATGCTGTGTGAACATAGGACCCCAACTCCCACCCCAGGAAACCAAGGACCCAGGCTCTTAATAGATGTGATGGATTTCTGGGGTAATAGGTGAAACTGTGTCAATTCTGCAAAAATAATTTTTTCCAGAACGCAGAATGTTTGCTTTTTCCTCTCTTCTCACTAAAGCACATGCTTCTTGAAACTACTACTCATTAAACATCAGCTAAAACTAAAGCATTTAAAAAGGAGTCTCTCACACTGGCTGTGTTGGCTCACAGCTGTAATCCCAGCACTTAGGGAGGTCGCAGCAGGTGGATCACCTGAGGTCAGGAGTTCGAGATCAGCCTGGCCAACATGGCAAAACCCCATCTCTACTAAAAAACCAAAAATTTAGCCAGACATGGTAGTGGGCACCTGTAGTCCTAGATACTCAGGAGACTGAGGCACGAGAATCGCTTGAACCCAGGAGGCTGAGGTTGCAGTTAGCCAAGATTATACACTGCCTTTCAGCCTAGGTAACAGAGTAAGACTCTGTCTCAAAATAAAAATAAATAAATAAATAAATAAATAAATGGAGTCTCTTATATTTGCTGACCTCCCACACCAGAGAATTCACATTAATATACATTTGCTGACACTTGTTTATCACTGTGATTACTAACAGCCAACTTTTATTGAAGCAAGCACTGAAGTTCTAAAGCGGTAAAGCAATTCAGACACCTCTAGAACCTATTATCTTATTCACAGTTGAAGTCCTGGACAATGCGGGTGGAGAGGGAAGGGAGAGAAGGAGACCTGAAGATACTCTTACTGCCCTCCAGAAACTGTCATTAAGGCTGGAATCAGGAAATACATAGATATAATAAAGACCTGAGTCACTGAAGAACTCAGTGCCCTGAGGTGGGGTGGGGCAGGACTGAGGGGTGAGAATCTCCAGAAAACCAAGATAAGGTTTTATCCGGGGATATAACATCTGGGAAGTAAACAGATGGTTAATTCAAATGGGAGAGTTGTGGTTGGGGAAAAAAAAAGGCTGATGTTTTTCTGCGTCTGTTGTATAACCCCAGATGGTTTCATAAAAGCACTTCTTAATAGAAGTCAAAAGGGTTGGACCATGCCGATGCTGCTTATGTTCTCAGTAAGACAGAAGTAGTTGATAACCTTTTTCTGGTGTGTGCATGTGTGTGTGTCTGTGTGTGTGTGTGTGTGTGTCTGTGTGTGTGTGTTTCTGTAAGTAAAAATGGAAAATGAAGGGGCAAGTGATTTTTAACCTAGGTATATCTGCTAGCTATATAGTATGATGAATTTCAAACAGAAGAATTAAAATTGACCTTATGTTCTCACAGCCCCTCGGACCCATTCAAATTCACTTTTTAACTCACAGGATTACTTGTGAACATTTTATAATGGTTTCGAGGAACTAGAATGACCCTGAACTAATTTAAGTATGTTAGGCACTCAGGAGACTTGGGAGCTTTCGGTGTACAGAAAGCCTGGGGTAGGATGGAGCTCCCCCATGGTGAGGGTGTAGAAGGCGGGAGGACCAGGATGTACCCTAGGGATGCTATCTGCCTGAGACAGGCAAAGCAGGGAAATTTGCCAAAGAGACAGAGGACAAGAGACAAACTACCAAAGAGACAACCTGTCATGGGTGAAGAATGAGGGGAGATGGTCCGGGAAGGCAAGGGTGAGGAGAGAATGAGGGTGGTGATGGCCCACAGGGGCCGGTGGCTGTCACTGACAGTCACGCCCTGAGAAACAAACATTTCCCCCTAAAAAGAAGTCATGAGACGGATCAGCAGGAACTGGTCAGTCTTGCTATGGCCTGAGATAACATTTCGAAATGCTGTGCATTGCATTTTAGCTAGATTCTCAATTTCTCACCCTGGAACATTTAATTAAAAGAAAAAAAGTCCCAAGGAGTACTTTATCTGAGGAGTCATTACAATAAACAGGCAGTTAGTACAAAGTCAAGATAAGGAAGAATGTGAACAATACAATGCCGTGGAGGGGGAGGGGCTGGGCAGGGGGCTGGGGGAAGGAAACGAGCTGGACAATGCACAGATGTCTATGTTTTCCCTGCCAGGAGTTCAGACAAACAGGAAGACCTTAAACTTCTCCAACTGGAAACACTCGGTTTTGCCTGATGAGCAGAGGGGCTGAGCACATGACTAGACACAGAAACAGAAGGTTGTCATTAAGGCTGCAAGACTCCCTCCACACAGAACCCACATCCAGCCTCATCCTCAGGAAAACCCAAGCCTTGCTCACCTTGCGCAGGTCATGCTCCTCGGCTGCACGGCCTTTTCCCCTGGGCTGCTCAGTGGGGTTTTGGGGCACACTCAACTCATGGGACCCAAATAAGCCCAAGACACCAAGTTTCACAATTTTAAAATTTCCTGCTGACATCTAGCAGATAATTTATGTGTATACAGCTTCTAAGTGGGAACCAAAGAGAAAATGTCTGGTGTAATTATTCAAATGACATGCTCTGTTCCAACAATAATATCACAATAGAGGTATAAGAACTGTTAGAAATCCGGCCAGGCACAGTGGCTCATGCCTGTAATCCTAGCACTTTGGGAGGCCGAGGCAGGTGGATCACTTGAGCCTAGGAGTTCAAGATCAGCCTGGCCAACATAGCAAAACCCTGTCTCTATTAAAAATACAAAAATTAGCTGGGTGTGGTGGCAGGCACCTATAGTCCTAGCTACTTGGGAGGCTGAGGCACGAGAATTGCTTGAACCTAGGAGGCGGAGTGTGAAGTGAGCTGAGATCACACCACTGGACTCCAGCCTGGGGGACAGAACCAGACCCTGTCTCAAAAAAAAAAGTTGTTAGAAATTCCCAGAATCTCAAAAGTTAGGAATCTCATGAAATGTTTTCTCTTTGCAAACAGTTACATATTTTACTCCCTATTGAGGATTTTTAAAATAATGTTTGAAACTATGCAAACAAGGAATATTTCTTGAAATAATTAAAACTTCAGAACATTGCTTGGATACTTAATACTTGGTACCCCTTGAGTATTAAAGGCAGATGTTTCTAGATATAACAGGTTTTCTCAATTTCAGTACTTCTAACACTTGGGGCTGGATAATTCTTTGTTGTAGGGGCTGGTCCCAGAAACTGAGAGATGCTTAGCAGCATTCTTAGCTTCTTCCCACTATATGCCAGTAGTGCTCTCTCAGTTGTGGCCAAAAACTATGTCTCTAGATACTGCTGAATGTCCCTAGGGGACAATCCTGCTCCAGAAGGTACTTGCTTGTGGTTGAGACCCAAGGACTGAGATTAGGGTCAAGTCCTGGCTACAGAACACACTGGTAGAATAAATAAATAAAGCAGGGCAATAACTAACCTCCCTATGCCTCAATTTCCCCAGCTATAAAATGAGGATATCTTACAGGGTAGATATGAAGATTAAATGAGAGAATGCATGTAAAATGCTTTGCACAAAGCACTATAATGAACATAGTAAGCATTCAGTAAATGGTAGTAACGATAATGGTTAAACAAGAGTCACAGATCCATAACCTTGGAGAAATGAATTGAGCAGGTCACTCATGGGGCCATGAATAAGGATGAACGCCCACACAGCTCACGTCTAAGCAGTCTGTACAGGGTACACATGGCTAGCGCATTAGAAACACATGGCCACTTATCAACACTCACTTTGATAAAAATCAAGTTGTTTTCATCCCTTTGAAGATAAAGGGGTGAGCAGGAATAAAGAGAAAAGAGATGAAATGGGAAAACGGCGATAGACTGAGGAAAAATATCCTGACACAAAGACGAAAAGGTAAAAGTGTGAACCTAAAAACTGCTTGAAGACACAAGTTAAAATAAACATGCTGCATTTGGGACTAGAACGCCACAGTGAGAGCTGGTGGGTATCTAAACAGCTGAAAATGGCCACTGCAAGGTGCAGAGGACGTTTGTGATGCAGCTGAGGAGGCGGCAAGTGTGAGCATAGTCGAGCCTCCTCTCTGGCCAAGAGCTACCTTCCAGCTTCTTCCTGTCAATACCTGAGCCTGCTGAAGGCAGCAGAGCCACCCTAGCCTCCCCAAGTGCAGTGCCAGGGGCTTCAAACCCGGGTCTCTCCCACTAGCTGTTCCCTGGCCCCTCAGTGGGAAACCGAACAAAGCCCCCCTCTCGGCCTCTTCCGCTGGTCTCAGTCGCCCTGGCTCACCCCACCACTCTCCAGAGCACTCTGTTTTCTTGCCTCCCCACTCCACCCCACACTCTGAGTTTGTGTGTCACATACAGGCTGGGTGTGGACGGACTCACTGGAACACAAATACTGTGAGTCAATCAGCACTCAAACCTCCTTGGGTTTAGAAATAGTCAGTGACTTTATCTGCTAGCTAAAGACTGAAATAAGCTGTTGAAAACAATCATCTTGATTTTCTATCTGACTCACAGCAAAGGCAACATTAAATTGAAAGTATCTCCTAATTAGTCACTCAAAAATATAACCAAGTCTTTGTGAGACAAAGCGTGGCAATATTTATTGAAATACTGTCTTTGCTGTCTTGTTCTGGACCCCTGTTATACTTACATCCCAGTGACAAGCAGTTATCTATTATGTCACTCAAATGCACCATATTGTTCCTTCCTCATTAAAGTAAATTAAATAACCCAGAATAGTAGTGGGCTTGCGCCCAGTGCTTAAGGCTGCACACATTAACATTCAACAATGCACCCCCCCATCTGCAATCTTCTGAGACCAAGCTGGGTCCACTGGGTCCACACCCAGTGGAGGCCAGTGATTTTTCACCCTGATACACTATTATTATGTTGTCAATTGAATGTACCCCAAAACCAAATCAGGAAAACAAGACAGGCCTCCATTCTTTCCTGAAGGAAGGCTACACAGCACCCTCCAAGTGACCCCAACATCAAATAAAAGACATCATAGTGCCATCCCTTTCCCGGGGAATTTTCACAAAATTCACGGTTGTCTATAGCACAGCTTGGAAAAGGAAACTATTTGATGTAAATGAAGAAGGACCCAACAGGTAGTTGAGGTTAGAAATTTGAGTAACAGACAACAAATACAGAGTTGACGTAAAATACCCTAACCTATTCTGAGAAACTCCAGGAGGCTGAATGTTCCATTCACTTTGTCAGAATTAATCTGGGAAACATTTAGTCCTGCCTGAAGGAGAACTCCATTTCCCCAGCCAGCATTTTGTCAAGTCACCGTTTCCATCGTTGGCGCATGTCAGTGAGCAGCGTGAGTGACTAAGTGATCCTTTCCCGCCTCGGCTGGGAGGATTCACATGGGGCCAAACGCCTTGGAAACAGGAAAACAAACGAACCCGGTTACTATGTTTTTAACTCAGTTCTGTCTGGAAATCAGGAAGCAAGACTCTGAAGATCAAACTTTGGGAAAGCTCTTACTGCCGATGAGGTTTTTTTTTTTTTTTTCCAAAAGTTCAAATTGGGAAGTCACCGATAGCCCAGAAGGAAAGAAGGCTAATAAATGGCAACCTGACTTGCAGACTGCCCCTGGGTGGTACAGTCGACAGTTGCTGCTCAGAACAACTTTTAATTCAAAAGGATCAGAAATTTGGACCAGCCTTCTGTCTGGTTATTTCACCGGACCCTTTTGTGTTCACAAACTTTGTCTATACAGTCCTCTGACTAGAAACAGATCTAGAAGGCCCGTTTCACTGCACTTCTAATGAAGTCAAGGGATGAAGGATTTCATATTTCACTTCACAAAGAAAAAGAAAGATTGTGAAATTTTCAACTTTTAACATTACAACAGTTTCTAGTCCCAGCAAAAGACAGACTAAACAATATCATTCAACTAGGAAAATTAGCTACGCATCTTTGTCCCCCACCACATCCCAAGCTTTATTCAGATACATGACATTTACTGAACTGCCTGGATAAGAACATGAGGTCAGCAACACTTAAGCAACGAGGGGGTACTGAGAGGATTAAGAGTAACATCCGATAGTCACCAATCTCTACTGTCTATTTCTTGTTTCTCCTTGATTTTCTGAACCTGCAGCTGCCAGCTATTTTCCATCTCTGAACCACCACTGTCTAAAATTGGATCTCTTTTTGGCTTAATTGTGCTCCCAGCAACATAAAACAATCCTGAAATGCTTAAACCAAAGCATTTCATGTGGATATTTAGTCACAGAACTGTACCTGCTATGGGCTTCCAAGTTAAACTACATCTTACAAAATAAATTCCACTGTCCTAACTCAACTCTGCTGGCACACTCTCTATCTTATGCTCAAAACTGCATGGGTCCCCAACTGCCAGCCACAAACCAGTACTGGTCTGTGGCCTGTTAGGAATGGTCGCACAGCAGGAGGTGAGTGGTGGGTGAGCCAGCATTACCACCTGAGCTCTGCCTCCTGTCAGATCAGCAGCAGCATTGGATTCTCATAGAAGCACAAATACTATTGTGGATTGAGTGTACAAGGGATCTAGGTTGCATGGTCCTTATGAGAATCTAATGCCTGACGATCTGAGATGGAACAGTTTCATCCTGCAGCCATCCCACCCCACCATACATAGAAAAACTGTCTTCCACGAAACAGGTCCCTGGTGCCAAAACGGTTGGGGACCACTGCTTTACCATATCATGTTAACTCACTGCCATGTTTGTACACTGGTTATAGAATGTGTTTCTGCAGCAATAACAATGATGGTGCCATTTAGAGGCCCTACCAAAGCAGGCACAGTGATAAATGTGCACCTGCTAAACGCACTCCCCCTTCACTCCCTCACAGCTCTCAAGTAGGTGCTATTATGTTTCACAAATAGGGAACTGAGGCACTGGCCATTTAAGTGTATCAATAAATATAGGACATTTCCTTCAGTGCCCGAGATAATCACAAGCATCCACATTCGAAAGATGTTAATAAATACCGACAACCAAGATACATCTATTTTAACCAGCCTAATGCTAACAGATAAAAACAGCTTGTTTTTCGAAAGCCAGATGTTAATTGGCAGAGCCCTGTCAAAGTCAAGTATTTTCATACTTTAAAAGTTTTGCCAGGTATGGTAGCTTGTGCCTGTAATCCCAGTACTTTGAAAGGCTGAGGCAGGAGGACTGCTTGAGGCCAGGAGTTCAAGAGCCTGGGCAACATAACAAAACCACATCTCTGCCAAAAAAAAAAAAAAAAAAAAAAAGTTAATTAGCCAGACCTGGTGGCATGCACCTGTAGTCCCAGCTACACAGGAGGCTGAGGTGGGAATATCACTTGAGCCCAGAGGTTCAAGGCTGCAGTGAGCGATATTGTGCCACTACACTCCAGCCTCAGCAACAGAGTGAGAACTTATTTCTAAATAAATAATAAGAATTAAATGAAAAGTTTGCCCATACCAACACCTGGAATCCTGTAGCAAATGCCTTCATAAGAACTGGAAAGGACTCTTACTGGTGACCTCGTTTTGCTGTCACAGTATTCCTGTGAAAAGTTGAAAAGCAGAGGTAAAGTATAGCACTTTTCCCTGAATCACGAAGCCACAGACTGCCTCTTTAAAGCATTTTTCCAGCAGGCAACAGGGGTTAGTGTACGATGGAGTGAGGCCATGCAGTGAGGCTGGCATGTAGCTGCCTAAGAAAATGCTCACAGCTTTAAAAACAGAAAACATTACATGATGAGACAGATGAAGGGATTTGTGAAACAAATCACTGAATTTTTGCAATACTACAGAGTCTCAAGAAAGGAAATCATCTGACAGACTGAATCATGAATTTGTACAATGCAAGAATTTATAAAAGCATCAGGGTGTGAATCATATCCACAAAATATTTTTTAACATCTTTGCAAAAATCAGGCTCATGAATGTACCAGCTTTTCCAACAGCACTTGTCTTTTTATTTCAGGTATTAACTGATTTACAACTCGTAAAAAAAAATTACAATAAAATCTGCAAGTCCAAATTTGTGGAAACTAAAAGAAGAAAGGGGGAAAAAACAAACTAGTTCCCAGAACAAAAGATTGGGCAAATGCCATTTTGTCCATGCCAAATTAAGCCATAAGATCCACTGGGCACATTATTTTTAGTAAATTACTCAAGGGCACTCCAATTTATAGCTAAACATCATCAGTAAAACTTTTCCAAAATTGCAAATCATTTAAAAAAATTTTTTTAAATATTCTGAAATTAAAAAAAAATGAGTTTCTCTGAAATACTAGGTGACTGTTAAAAGTCGTGAAAAAATTTAACCCATGTCTCTAATAATCAAATTATACCATTAGTATTTAAAAACAGCAAATTAACCATTTTTAGTTTCATATATACATGTGGCTTTAGTCTATTGTTTCTCTAAAACTTCTTGAAGAAGCATCACCACTAAGAAGGTTCACATGAAATCAGGCTGAACCATAAACACTCATTCCAAGAGATTTGTCTACACACAGAACAGGGAACTGGGAGTGAGTTTCTCCCTAGATATGATATATTTATTCACTTATTCCCATCCCCAAAGGGCCCATCATGGACTAAGGTCATTTGCCCTGAGTTCTACAGCACCTGATAAGACCTTCTGAGTCAGCGGTTCTTCCCAGAAGTTCCATGCTCCACATGGCTGCTGACTCTGTACCTATTGGGTCAGGCCTTACTAATCACTTTTATAACATGGACCCCAAACTGACCATAAGACTCAGACCACACAAACTCATCCTTGGTTACCAACAGCACCTATCCCTGCCAGAGAATTCCATATGCAAATATGAAGCTATGACTGTGTGTTTATTCTGGAAGGATTAGAATTGTTTCTTACCGGTTCTTGGGTGGCAGAAAGAATGCCTCATAGCCCGCCCTGCCAATGGTGTCCCTTCAACCACAGGTTACTAATTGCATAACTAGCAACGCAAGGATTCTGGTAAGCAGAGGGTACCATTTTCCTGGCAGAGAATGCTAGGTTCCTACCCAATACCCACTTCTCCCTTCTTCATTAACAGAATCTATGGCCTGGCCTGGCATATGGCAGGACTCAGTAGAGACAAAAAATTTAAGGGGCGCAAACATGGATTAATTATGATAAATGATATTTCATTACACAATATTCTTAAAATCAAAAATTTAAAATTTCACAATGAACAAAGTATCAATTTTTAAAATAAACATAGGATCAGCATGACTAATTTTTCTTTTTGCCTCAGGTTCTAGTATGGCACTGTTATATGGAATTAAAACATTATTTACCTTGACTACTGAGTTTCTTGGTGCCCTCTTAAATCATGCACCAAAAGTGAATGTCTTACTCACCCCACCTTAGTCCTGGCCCTGAATGAAACCCTTCTTTATGGGGTAGTGATGGGCTCAACTTAAAAGTCTACATTTCTCAACCTCCTCTGCAGATACAGTGGCTGATGAGATTCAAGTGGAGGAGATGGGGGCGAGCTTCTGTGGAAGCTCGTAAAAGGGATCTGACTCAGCTTCTTTTTTGAGACAGGGTCTGGATCTGTCACTAGGCTGGAGTGCAGTGGTACGTTCTCGGCTCATTGCAACCTCTGCCTCCTGGGTTCAAGTCCACCCTCCTCAGCATCCAGTGTAGCTAGGACTACAGGTGGCACCACCATGCGTGGCTAATTTTTGTATTTTTTTTTTCTTTTTTCGGGGGGATGGATAGAGTCTCAGTGTCACTCAGGCTGGAGTGCAATGGCATAATCTTGGCTCATTGCAACCTCTACCTCCCACGTTCAAGTGATTCTCTTGCCTCAGACTCCTGAGTAACTGGGATTACAGGCACGCGCCACCATGCTCTGCTAATTTTGTATTTTTAGTAGAGACGAGGTTTCACCATGTTGACCAGGCTGGTGTTGAACGCCTGACCTCAAGTGATCCACCCGCCTTGGCCTCCCAAAATGCTGGGATTACAGGCATGAGCCACCGTGCCCAGTCTAATTTTTGTATTTTTAGTAGAGAGGGGTTTTGCCATGTTGCCCAAGCTCATCTTGAACTCCTGGGCTCAAGTGAGCCACCCGCCTTGGCCTCTTAAAGTGCTGGGACTACAGACACGAGTCGTTGCACCCAGCCCTGACTCAGCTTTGACCCTGGCTTTTCTCCTGCTAGGGAATGTGACCATAAAGCCTCCAGTGGTCATCTTACAGCCATGGGGGACTTAGGGAATGAAAGTCCTGTGCTACTGATGACGGAGCAGAAAGACAGAAGGAGTCTGGGACCCTGATGACATCATGAAGCTAACACTGTGGTCCACCTGCTTCAGGAGCTCTTATTACCTCAAAACCACAAAACTCTTAATTTGTTTAAAGCACCATCATTAGGTTTCAGTTAATAACTGATAAATGTAGTTCTTCACTGAGATAGTATGAATCCTTTTTTAAAAAACTGAACAATGAAACCATCACCTTCATTTAAATGGTGCTGTTCTAGAGAAATGCCACTGAGATGCCACTCTTTCCATCTTATTAACCAAAACACCAACGTTTTCATCCTGACAATTCTAGGGTCAGTTTACTATTATGATGTTAGTTTCATTCACTAGCCTTTCAAATAATGTCAGAGGCAAAAATCAGGGAGGGGCAGGGATTAGAAAGTTTCCCCTAATGGTGAGCCAGGCCAACAGCATGTGGGCCTGCTGCACGTGGACAAGGGGAGACACCAAGTGAGGCCCGTGGCACCAACAGCTCTGTCCTGCTGCAGACTGGGCGGTGGCCACTGACTCCAGGGACCATCTCTTTCTTGTCCTCTCTCTTCTCCCTCTCTGAGTCCACTCACAGCCTTAGCAATGCCGTTGAGTAGACCAAACCCTCCACCTCCTCAGGACACTAGGGTTTTACTGCTCTACTGGGGCAAAAACTAACTTCTTAGATCCAGGTCAGTGCCGGCAGCTTTTCAAAAGCCAAGATTCCAGAAGACATCTCCCCATTCCTGATACTGCTCCTCACACTAGAGGAACACCGCTATATGAAAATACGCTGAGGAGCACTGAACATTGAGCCTTCGCTGTAGAATGTTTTTAAACAAATGAAGCTTTGTTCTATTAGGTATGAGAGTAATGCAAACTATATGAACCAAGTCCTGCTTGGTGAAATTCCTTAGAAGACTTACGACAAATGCGTATGAGAACAAATGGTAATGAACAAGTATTAGTCTGTGAAAGTCCTGCTCATGCCGTGAGAGTAGGGGATGGGCGGTGTCGGATGCTATGCAAAAGGTAAGTACAAGCACAGGTCTTCAATCTCCTTGAACAAAAGACAGAGGGCAAACCACCCCCTATGGCTAGAACGATGTCAGTGCTTGAACTAAAGGTTTATAATCTAAGGTCAGAGCCCCCTTTTCAGCAGAAGAAAAGAAAAGCAAGCATCATTTACGTTTCTCCCTGCTTGTATGGGCTAAGTCATAAGCCATGTGCCAAAACCCTCATCTGCAGGATCAGCTCTGAAAAGAGGACAAGAACTCTGCCAAGCATTTATCAACACCTAAAATTGTTGCTTTTCATTCCCAGAACTGAAGCTGTTTTATTGAATTTTTTAAACCTGAGGTCCACTGCTCCCCTCCAAATCTACAGGCCCTGCCTTGGGTTTTAAACTGCTGCTCTAAGAAAGAAAAAAGATGCCAAAGAGGCTATTAGGACAAAAGAAGAGTAGAGGCACGAGCCCTGCCGAGCCCTCCCTGGGCCCAGCAGAGACGCCAAACGCTCCAGTGAGGAGCCTGGTGCGACCTTCCTGGACCACTCAGGAGAGCAGGGCTCCACAGGAAGGCCCAGCAAGGAGACACCGGGCAGCTGTGGCTGATCCAACCGCTGATGCTGGGGCAGGGAGAGGAGGGATATGACGACAACGAGGCTGGACACGCTGCCCCAGGAGGGTCCGCACTGGGGGCTCTCAGGGGTCCGGAGACCTGGCTGTACAGTTGCCTGCAGTCCCTCCTGAAGGGACAGCAGAGGGGGCTCTCAGGAGCCATAGGTGGAGAGAACAGGAGAGGCGGTCCCCTGGCCTGGCCCCGCAGTGCGCTCCACAGACAGGAAGCTCGGGCCTCCTGGGAATCACCATGATGCGGCGGAGGAGAAACGGCCTGGGAGTCCAGGAAGCGACTCTGCCTCCAGCCGCGTGTCCTTGGACAGGCTGCGTGGCTCTTCAGGCCTCCGGGGGACTCCCCCGCAAAGGATGGGGCCGTGAGCAAGGGGGTGCTGCAGGACCCTCAGAGCGCCAGCGTCTGTGACTCCCTGATTCCGTGGCCTCCGCCGCCTTCCCCGGCGCTGACTCACTCCGGCGCCTTGTGACCGCTGGGTTTTCTTTTCCTGACTCAATGCAAAATAGGAACAGAAAGGTGGAACTCCAAATGTGGGGCCCGTCTTCCCTCCTTCCCATGTCACTGAAGCGGCTTCAGGTTCTTGAGGGCAGCAATGGCCTCAGCTTTGGCTCCCAGGCCGTCACCGAAGGCCCAGGGCCTCCTCAACCCAAACAGGCGGTGTTTTGTCAGGAGGCCCCATCAACAGCAAATGGTGCTGTGAAATCACAGCAAGCACCTCAGCTCCCAGCTGCCACTGCCGTCCCTACTCGGCTCTGGCAGAGCTCCCCAGTCCTGCCAACAAGTGTGGGAGGGGGCGGAGGGCAGCGCGAGGCCCGGGGAGAAACGCTGCCAACATCACACAGCCACCTCAACCTAAGCTTTGCAAATCTCACAATATTATTTTTTGCCTTCTACTGTAAGTCCACGGCAAGAACTTAAAAGCTTTAATGGCTTTTAAGCTGAACAAGTTTGTTGGAATGCGGGGAAAAAAACCCAACAACTTTTTAGGAGGAACAAGAAAGCCCATTTTCTAGTGTCCCAGAACTGCTCCCATTATGTTTCAGTTCTTTGAATCTCACAAGAAGAAATGAGGCTTCATCCAAACCCCAGGCCACACCACAGGGTCACACATCAAGGAGTGGTGTCGCCAGAGCAGTCCGTTTGCTGAGGGGACTGCACAGACAGCCTGGAACTGGACACTATGTGGAGCACCCAAGTAGACCGGGACGTGGCCTTCCTCCCACCTCCTCCAAGGCAAATCAGTGAGGACAGACAGACAGAACCCCTCAGAGTCTCCGGATCTGGAGCTGCCTCCCTTCCCATCTCACCCCGGCTGCCTGTCTCATCTCTCAGTGCTTCCAAAGGGAAGAGGGGATTGCCCACGGTCGCCAGTGTGAGGGGAGGAATAAAGGAGAGCAAAGACAACCCAGGACCCCCTCTCCCACCAGAGCCACACAAAGCCAGCGGCCAGGGGACAGTAAAAGGGCCAGGAGAGAGAAGGCCCCCCTCACCGTCAGCCCCCAGCATCATCTCCTCCCAGGCCTGCTCCACCTGCTAGTTCAGCTCCCACCCCCACCCCGCAAGACCCCCACCCTACCCCCACTAATGCCATAGTAGGTAGGTGAGGCTGAGACCCATTCCCTGCCAAGCCCGTGGCTGGGGGTGCCTCTGGAGCTCCTATCCACCACGTGCCGACACTGCTGCATGGACAAGGCTCCCTTATGGCAGGGGGAGCAGCTGGGGGTGGGCAGGCTGTGGCTCCTCCCGGACCTGACCTCAACATTTCCGCACCACGACAACAGGTGACAGACTCTGACACGAACTCACCACAATCTATAGACTGCAATCAAAATCACAAGTGGGAGCCCCCAGGTCTCAGAGTTCTGAACATGAGACCAACTGTTCATGCCCTACCGGGACCTAGGCATTCTTCAGGGGGACATGGCAGTCACATAGCATGTGGGCCACCCATGCAGAGGCATTCCTGGCCTTCCTTCTATGAAGGACAACCAGTCACAGCTTCCACACTGAACCTAACTAACGCTTATAAGAAGCCCATGCCAAGAACAGACTAATGCAACAGAGTCTGAAAAAGGCCCTAGCGGCTGGATGTGATCACATGGAGAGTGAGGGGATCGGAAACAGCTCATGGGATGCAGAACTCATTTCGGGGCTGGGGAGGGGAGGATGCCATATCCGAGTCGAGCTTGCCCATGGCACTGTAAACGGCTGCTGCCTCTACTGTCCAGATGTAACCAGTCAGCCAGGCGCCCTGCCAAAGACCCATCCAGAGGAACATCCTCCAAGAAAATAGGGGAGTGTCACTTACGCTTTGCCTCTGGGTTAAATCTCAACAGCTCATAGAACCAACACAAGTTCTGGCCTTTTTCTCTCCCAAACATGGCCTGTCTAATTTGTTCTCCAAGAGACCACAGAGCCCAATAAGCACCTTGGCCTCTCAGGGAACAGTTTTATTCTTCCCTAAAGGGAAAAACTACCTACATCCTCATGAAAATTTTAAATGATCAAAATGATTTTTACCTCACAGCTTCCAAATCTGGGCTATTCTTCTGCCCTTAGAATTCTGGTAAAGCCTGTTCCATTATTTTAGGAGAGTCTCAGTTATTCATCAACTAGCTCAGGGCTGTGTTTTACTGAATTAGTCACTACATCTATTATATGATTTCAGATTCTACCCAACCATATGCATTTTTACCAGTAAAATCATAATATACAACACTTGTAATCTTGTTCTTATATAAATGCCACCTCCGCCACACAACGAAAGCATCATAGTGTGACAATATGACAAGAAACAGCTGTCAAACACTTGCCTTTTTCCAGCTTCGGCCAAATTCAATACAAATTGAGCGGGATAACTCCCTTGTGTGTTGGCCTTCACTCTTCCTGAAAGCCCTGAAGATCGCAGAAGCGCTCCTGCCCCTTGCACCTCTAAACGAGCTCCCTGGACCAGCGGCGTTGGTGGCACCTAGGAGCTTGTGAGAGCTGCAGAAGCTCAGACCCCAGCCCAGACCCACTGAATCGGAATCTGCATTTCACATTCATAGGCACATTCAAGTTTAAGAAACGATGCTGTTAAGACTTTCCCTTCCCACTCATTCCCTACATATACTCTGGCCCCAGATCTGAGATCTGCCTCTGCTCCCTGGAGGCCATTGAAGCTTTCTCTAAGGGGCCCAGCTGTCATGGCGACTTCTCTCTAGCTGCCATTCCACCCACCTGGCTGTGCCCTGGCCCCATCAGCTGATGGGTGATGTCTGTCCCAGATGATTAGAAATTTGCAAGGTTTCTTGCCCTCCAGAAATGTTTATTCATGAAAAAAAAAATCTATTTTTAGGTGTCAATTGCCAGCCTATCCTGGCTCACCCAGTCTCTCTCCTCCCACTTGCCCAATTAGAAAGATTATATTGTTTCCTGGCATACAATTCCAAGGGCATTGGACACAGGCAGGGGACCCGGAGAAGAGATCCAAGAACAGCTCTTAGTGAATGGAAACAAGATGATTTCTGCTCAAAGCAATTTCCTCAACACCCACCCTTTCCTCCCACATGGACCCCACGTTGAAGAGGCGCCAAGGCCACGTGGAAGTAACACAACACCAACATATGCAAGACATATTTTTCACCCTCAAAACTGAGCAGAAAGAAGGGAGAACCAATCAGTGAACTCTCCCTTTTTCCCACCCAATTGAAAGCTTGATATTCAAATCTCAACTTCCCAGATGATAGAGGGATACATCCAAGTTTATCTTAAGTGGAGGAGTGTGCATTCAAAGGATATAAAATGCAAAAGCTTCTCATCTAGCTCAAATTCTTTTTGAGACTTTCAGGAGGAACCTGGAAATGGCCATAAACACGACTGACCTGACTGTCTTGGTGCGCTACAGGGATGGGGAATATGCGAGGCCATTTCTCTTTCCTTTGCTCACAGTAGATGGCACCACTTCATCACGGCACTTTCCCCCACTAAGCCTAGAGGCTGCTTAGAATCTTCTCAATAGAGCCCCTAGTCCTGCTGCATCTCAGAGCCATCTGCAACTCCTGAGTCAGGATCTACATTTTAACAAGATCCCCAGGTAATTCAGAGGCACAAAGGCTGATGTGGGCTCCTGTCACCTGATGTAGACTGACAAAGTGAGATACATTTGCAGCTCCTGGTCTGTTATTCTGGGGGTTGCAACATTCATGATCCAATTTCTATTCCTACTTCTCCAAAGATTTCAAACTGAAGCCTTATATACAACAGGTGGTTCGTGAAACATTTTTAAAATTAATGGCAAACATTCAAAGACTGGAGAATAAATGTAAAATTGCCAGGTTCTTTGCTTTTCTTGGAGAAAAAAATCTCAGTGCACCTATCAATACTGGCCCCACATGTCAGCATGACAACAGGTGACCAGAGGTAAGCAGCAGCTGCTCTCTTAGACAGGACATAGTATTTCTAGTTTGTTGCAGTCTCCAATACTTCATACTGCCTCACACCATCCTGTGTTACTCATTCCTGCTACCTACCTGAATGTATGATCATGCCACAGGAGAGACTATAGTTGTGTCCAAAATCAACAAGAACACCTGCCCATGACACCATCACCTACACCTGCTTATTCTTTCCACTGACTCTGAAGCTGAACAACCACACCTGCATGGGCAGTTTCACTTTCTCCATATAATCCCTCTGTGGGGACAGGGGAACCCACAGTATAAGCTGCCCGTTCATATAGTCCTATCCTCTTTGAGATGCACAGGTTGCCTCAGGCCCGCAACCACACACCACATATCCTTTGTATTGTCCAGTGACCTGGCACCAACCACACACCAGAAATTGTAACCTTCAGAGCATGACCCATAGTCTACAACTGACTTCCAGTTCCTAGCTCTGCTACCCAATGGTGACATAATGACCCCAGGCAAGGCACCCGATCCCTGCTATGGTTTGAATGATGATTCCCTCCAAAATTCATGCTGAAATTCCCCATGTAACATAATGTATTACATAATGTATTAAGAGGTGTGGCCTTTGGGAGGTGATTACGTCATCAGAGTCCTACTCTCATGGATGGAATTAGCACCCTTCCAAAAGGGCTCAGGGTTGAAGGGAGTGCCTGCGTAACCTTCTGCCCTCGACCACGTGAAGACACAACAGCAAGGTGTCATCTTGGAAGCAGATAGCAGCCCTCACCCGACACCACTGCTGGCACCTTGGTGTTGGACCTCCCAGACCCCAGAACTGTGAGAAATAAATGTCTGTTCTTTAAAATTACCCAGTTTGAGGTATTTTGTTATAGTAGGACAAGTGAACTAAGACAACCCCTCAAGCCTATTTCCCATCTGTGAAATCAGAGGTCGCACTTAACTTACTATTTCAGTAAGTTACTCTGAGAAATAAAAGATGGTCAAGTGCTTGCATATCGTATATAGCATATACTCAGTTAAGGTAGTTACTGCTATCATTACCCATGGTGCTCAACAGGTGTTTGTTAACCGAGTTTTCCATCATCTTTGACTACCCCGCATTGCACTGAAACTGAGAATTTCCAAACTCTCCACACCATCACCTAGGGATGGGAATGAGGCTCTGTAGCCTGTGGGGTCTCTGGACAGGCTCCCCACATCAGCAACTGAGTTGGTGGGATGGAGTCCTAAAACCACAAAGCCTGCTAAGCCACACTGGGAATTCTTCTTGCCCCACTAACAACTTCTATATGAACCAGACAAACAGTTTGCCTTTTTTTAAGTGAGCATTTTCGTTTGACTCCCTTCAAAGTTGCAATGATATATTTTTACATTCCATTCCGGCCCACACAAATCTCTCCCTTCTTTGATCTCCCACTGTGCTTAGTTAGGACCACACAGTTGAGCATTTAATGCTCTCTCAATGTAGGCTGTAGGAGTCTCTAGAAGAACTCTAAATGGCCTCCAGAAATGACTAGCAGAGTGTGTTACCAATGGAAGTTTCTAAAAGTGCACACACTACACTATTTTTCTTTTGGGCCAAACAGACTCTTTTTGCACCAGCAAAGTGCTAAGCAATGTAATCAACAAAATACATACTATGCCCATCAATATCCACACCCTGTACACTAAGAGACATGTTTTATGTTAACTGAACTATGAAATGGAACTCTTCCAGTTTTCTTTGATAATGCTTGAACCATGTACTGTATAATAATGAAAAAGGACTGAACTGGGTCACTGACTTGTTTGTTTGTTTCCTTAAAAAGGGACTGGTGATGATGTCTGTCTGGGCTGCAGCATTTTATCTGCCAGTGCTGCAAAACTGATGGAAAAAAGCATGATGTGTCTTTCCAAAAACAAAGGTTTCCATGCAAGTTCCTTCTTTCACTTCCAAAATATCAGTCACTGATTGCAACAGACCACAGATCCTGGCCTCAGCCATCCTTTTAAGGAACCACAATAGCCTCCCACTCATGGCCTTCAGAACACACAGGGCCACCAGCAGGAACTGGCTGAGAGGAGCCCCACACTGGTGATGGTGGGTCTCTGAGATGGGAGGCCGGAGAGGTACGTGGGAGAATTCCTGGCACCTGTGGTCCGAGGCATTTATTGAAGCATCCTGTTGCTGCTGCCTCTCTGTAACCAGCTTTGACTTGTTAGAACAACTATCAATGTCACTGCATTAACCACAACCCTAGACAACAGCTCCTCCTCCATGGGGCAGACAATGGCTTCCTGAAGTAGCTCTCCAGGGCTGGTTTGGAATGAGCTGCTTGTCTGAATGAACGCAGCCCTGCTAAGCAACCCCTACCTTGCTATGGGGACACAGGGGGTTTTTATCCCACATTCTTGGCCTTTAACAACCAGGAAACCCCAATGTCTGCGACTTACCTGAGTCCTTCAGGAGGGGACAATGCTGACCTCTAGACGTGCCAAAGGGAATTATGGAAGCGTTTTAAGCACAGCCTGAGGTCTCCATGAGGGAAAATGGCATTAATATGAGCATTAAGAACAAAGGAACAGAAAATCCCTTACCTCCCATTTAGAGGAAGCTTGTCCCTTAATTAACTGCTTGATGTGTTGCCACTGAGTCAGCAGCCCCACGTCCCCAGCCATCCATCAATGCCACTTCACCCCAGACTCTAAATCCCCCACCTTGAAAGAAGTCTCTTAAGATGACCTCCGCTGGCCGGAGTGAAGCTGGGGGAGGTGAGACATTTAGGCAACTAGAGGGAGGGGGCGAACATGGGGAGAGCATCTTGTAAGTACTCACTGATAGCAAAATAGGAACCCACTGACCAAGGGCCCATGGCCTTAGGAGTGTTTCCTCTGAAGTTTCCCGCCCACTTTACCCAAAGTGCAGCCCTGGGATGTGGGAGCCACTGAAGAGGTCACAGAGTTCACATTTCTAACGGAACGGCCCACTTGTTAAAGCCATTTCACATTTACTCTGGTGTGGAAAACGCCAAGTAAGCCCCCGACCCAGTTCACTCTGTAGGAAGCTCATGGCTGAGCTGGTCACAAAGCTTTTGGGAAGGAGGTGGGGGTCCCTTTCATAAACTCTTGCAGTGAGGTGCGTGACCAGCCTGGCACCTGATAAATCAGTTACTAAAACAGATCCCAGCCTTCCGGTGACTGCGGATCCAATAACACCCAAGAGGGGGAAG
The DNA here is from genome assembly GCA_963573385.1 of Cacajao melanocephalus. Lineage (NCBI taxonomy): Eukaryota > Metazoa > Chordata > Mammalia > Primates > Pitheciidae > Cacajao > Cacajao melanocephalus. Next base: position 73,347 of record CAUYLG010041796.1, read on the forward strand.
AACATAAAACATAAATCCATAAAATGCTGTGCTGCAAAAGCCACACAAAAGAGAACTTTCAGTTCAGACTTGCGCGGCAGGAAAATGGTCATAATTAAAGCAGCCTTGGAGTGCCCGCGACCTGCTTAGGAGGAGGGCAGCCGCTCGCTGGTGCCCACCTAGCCTGAAGATGGCAGAAGCCAGAACCACCGTGGTTAAGTTACATTTTTTATAAAAAGTGTCTCACTTTTACAAATATCTTTTCTATGGTGGAAATAACGTTAGAATGCTGAGTTTGAATTATGACAAGGGTCCATTTCAAAAGGGAAGCCATTTGCAATTGCAGAATCCTTAAATTACAGAAATTTAATAGCTCTGTGACCCTTTGGATTTGTTTTTAAAGACCACTGTCATTAAGCTTTTGTCCAACTCCTTCCACATCCTTCAGAAATCAATTTGCCAGCACTGTGTGCCAGCTCTCATCTCCAGCAGGCTCACAACACCCCAGGGTCCCCTGAGAGGCTCAGATTTCTGAATGGGAAATGCTATGGCCGCATTAGTAGGCCAATCAAAGAAGCCCACTCTTACAGAGCTGCCAAATCCAAGCGCCCTTGTCCCTTTGTCCCCCTTGTTGAATCCACAAGCAAAGGGTGCTTATGAATGGCTTCCTGGGACTTCCAGGAATCACTGCAGTGGGCTTCTCCAGCTCTGCTGCTCTGCATGCATCCTGGGGGTTGGGGGGGCTCTAACAGAGCTGAGCCTTCCCCCTGACCTGGGCAGCTCCAGTCAAATGGATTTCCTTCTCAAGCCCACCTCCACGCTGTGCTCATGTCGCTGTCTCTTCCACCCTCATCTACACATGTCCACCTACTGCCTGCCCTTCGAGATACAGCTCAAGGCCACCTCTTCCATGGAAGCTTTGCTTTTCAGACTGTTTCTCCCATTGAAAGGGGTCTGGTCTCTATCTGGGCCACTCTGATGGTACAAGTACCCTCTACAGTGTGGTGGACTTCAGAGGACGCTTCTGTTCCCTTTCTAGACAGTGCACACACACCCTGAGGTCCCAATCCTCATGACTCACCTTCACATCCCCTATGGGGCCTCACACTCCTTAAATGCTCCTTAAGTGCCAGTGGTGGTACAGAAGATAGAAAGAAATCATTTAGGCAGATAGTGAGGGTCAAAGAGTCCTCTTTTAACTAAACACAGCCCAAGAAATATTTTTTCTTAAAAAAGAGCAGCCTGAAAAATCAAGCTGCAAACAAAGATAGGCAAGCTGGAAGCTTGCATGGTGGAATGCCAGCATTTGTGCTAATAGAAAGGGGCTACTGAAGGCCAGACATATCCCACATGGAGGCCCCATTGTCCCTTTTTTTGTTACCAAGTGTACAGTAAAGGAATGGGCAACATGGTACAGGCCAGGCAGAGAACCTACCTGCATAATAAAAGATTAGGGTGGGGGCTACCAGAAATTTGCACCATATGCAAATAGCATACATGGTCCAACTAATCTTTTGTGCCCTACGTAAACCAGACACCGCCTCCTCACCAGGCATCTATAAAACCCCCTGCATTTCACCGCAGATCAGCAATCTGTTTGGGATTCCTCTCTCTGAAGCAGAGAGAGCCTTTCTCTTTCTTTTGCCTATTAAACTTCCACTCTTAAACGCACTTCTCGTGTGTCCACGTCTTTGATTTCCTCAGCTGTGAGACAATGAACTTCAGTTATCACCCCAGACAATAAGGCTGCTCCAGTAGGCATCTCCCTGGGGCTCTGTCCCTGCCAGCAGTGGCACAGCATGCATCCACAGAGCTCCCTGGGCTCCAAGTGGGCCTCCACCTGGCCACTCTCCCTCACTGGAGTGAGTGTGGCACAGTAGGAGAGCGATGCCCTCAGCCTTGTCCCTGAGAGAATCCTCAGACCCCAGGCCTGGCCTCCTGGCTGCAGGGATGAGGCGAGGAGCCAGCAAAGCCCAGGGCAGCCCTGCTAGGAATGCAGGTCCCAGAAATCCCAGGGCACAGGGGGCCAAGGTGAGGCTGAAGAGCAAGCCTATCCTCAACAAGTCAAGTCACCTTTGGGAACACACAGCTGGAGGACCGAGGGAGACAGGTGAGATGTGTGTATAGTGATAAAGACAAGACAGGAAGATTAGGGCAAGACATCATGCCATTGCTACACATGAATTGAAAGCAGAGAAGGTGACTTGGGATGGGAGGTGGAGGGGAGAGTCTGACTTTACCTCTGATTGTCTCTTGTAATGGCAGGTGGAGATAAGACTTGAGACTCTGAATGGTGGAGGTCAATCTACCTCCAGTGGACAGATATGCCCAGGTGGGAGGAGCAGGCTGGCAAGCACTCTTCCCTGGCTCTGGTGAAGGGCGCTAAGGGGGTGCTAAGGACAACTACTGACCACCCACCAGTGCTAGGGTAGCAATGGCTTAACCGGCCCATTCAGAGTCCCCTGTTATGGCAGCTTCCCACGTCTCTCTTCCAGGGATAGTTTGTCCTCTTACTTCAAGCCCCCAACCTATGAGAACTCCAACACCCCGGCTGCTGTAGACAGTAAACTCCCTGAGGGATCGTGCGTCTCCCCCACAGGCAACACCGCAACCTTGCAAAGGCATCTGGCACACATAGCAGGTTTGCAATATCTGCTGCATGACATCTCAGAGGGTAAAGCAGAGCTCAGGCCTTCGGTTTTGCATCGTTACAGGTGGCACACGTGGAACACAATATACAAAAGCAAATCGGCTTTAGCACTCCTGGATTGACATAGTTGGGGACAGGGGTAGGCATTAAAAAAATCTCTGAATGAAAACTAATAGAAGCTTTCTTATAGGGCTACCATTTTTACAGTAAAACTTTAGCCGGGAAAACTTCTGTTGTGATTTTTGTTAATAGGATGTACAGGTAGTAGTTGTCTGAATCTTCAAGCAGCCGATCTGTGCAGATGCAGTGAAGGAGCCACAGCTTGCTGACCACAGCAGTTTTAAAGTGGCTCATCAGCAAGGTCAGGCCACCTTGGTGGGAAAGTGGGGCAAAAGGCAGAAAAGCGTGCCAGAAGTCCCAGGCCATCTTCATGTGTGCACATGGGTGCGCACGCACACACACACACACACACACACCCCAAAACAGAAAAACAACAAATCCAGCTGAAGTGAACGTTTCAGCCTGCATTCAACTGCATTTTAGTCTGCTTTTCAGTAACTAGGACAGCAACTAAGCTTTTCTTTCTTGTCTTTTCTTTTTTTAAAAGAAAACATTCCCTAACCAAAATATGGAATTCATCTGCATCATAATCCCAAGTGGAGAGCACACTCATTTCCTCTGGATCTGTGCATCACTCACTCCCACTCTCTCTCATTTCTCATGGACAATGAATGGAAACACTCCCCTGTAGGAATTTCAACTGCCTCTTTGAGACGGATGTTTTGGAAACCACTGACAAGCTGCTTGTCACTGTGAGGCGGATCACACACTCTCACAGCCATTTGGTCCAAAACCACGCAGAAAGTGCTCCTTCACGTCCAGCTCCAATACAATCTGCAGGATATTAGATGGCTGTTACTCATCCACTTCTCCATGTCCCCGTTACCGAACCCATTCCCCATCAGGAGGCAACACCGAAGGCTCTATCTGAGCAAAGTCGCCATTGTCTGCTAAAGAAGCAAGAGTAGGATTTCTCTGTGAAGATCTAGTATGGTCCAAGCCTTCAATGAAAACACCACTTTCAGGAAGAGAGTCAGGCACTTGGGAAAGAAAATGAATGTTTTTAAGCTACCAGGGCACTGTTCATAAATTTCTGCTAGGCAAATGGGGACCTCACGGCTTGAAAGAGTTATTATTCAATACTTCCCAAGCACCCACATAAGTTCATGTTTCTCCCTGAGGGCCTCACTTGCTCCAAGAGAGAAACACACTCCAGCTTTTGTCTTGTTTAAAAAGACTTGGTGTGATGTGTGGAGGCAGATCATTCGAGCCACCTGGATGTGCTGTGAAATAGTTTCTCAAGCAGTCCCAGCTTTTCCAAATGCACCTATCAAAACAAACCTAAATGCCTGTTAAATTCACTCTTTAGGAGACCTACTTTGCTCCAACAGAGTGAAATGACTGAAGAGAACTTTCTGCAGAATCTAAGACACTCGCCTGTATAATTTTATCGGTCTAAGACACTGGTTCATATACATTTGGAAGGGCATGAAGTCAGTCGGGGCAGACCCTCAAAAACAGACTCATCCTTACTTCTCAGCCTTTAACTACGGCCACGATACAGAGGCTAAAATGGAGAAACTAAGATACAACCTGAGAAAAATACCCCAAATTTTAAAACCGTGGTCATGTTATGTGCTGCTGTGGCCTTGAGAGGTCTAATTCCTACGTTTCCACTAAAAACTCTGGAGTAACTATCTGTGAGCCTTTAAACCCAAGCACAAAGGCACATTTTCAGAGCTGTACGTATCTGCTTAGTTTTTGCACACATTATTAAGATCATACTGCTGGCTTATTTTCTCTATATTCTCTTTTCTACAATAAGGATCATTTACATGTGACATTAAATTTCAAGTGTATATGGAGCAATTTTTGAGTGGATTGATCACAAAGCTGTATCTCTGGCAAGAAAGACACTTTCAAAGTACCTGTCCTTGGGCACTCCACTCACCAAAACCCTAAGAGGGACATGGCAGCAGTCTATACTAGGGCATTGGCTCTAGCCAAGGGGATCCATCCCCATCTTCATTACTTTATCCTCGGGTAAACCACTCAACCTCCAGCTTCAGCTTCCCCACGCATGAAATAGGGATCATAATAGAACCTTCATTTTGTAGGATGAGCAATGTATCCTTAAAACAGTGCTCAACAAATGGAAAGCTCTCCATATATGATAGTTTTTATCACATGATTCTCAGTAACCTTGACTCCAGGACTTGCTGGTGGCTCACACAGAACACCACGATCTGGCAGAATCACCTGCACATATGACTGAATTGGCCTCGCATCTCCTTGCTACTCAGAGGTCACAGTCTACATGTTCTGTTTATATTGACTAAGAGTTCCTTGATGACACAGTAGTCACATAGAAACATCTATTTGTTTAGTGCTTTGCTTTTGGCTGCTTCCAAATGTCTGCAGATTGATCAATGCGGATCCCAGAAATGTAATCATTAGTTGCTTGGCTAAAGAGGTTTCTCTCTGTTTGTTTTTATTAGAAGTCAGTCCTCTGAACCTGTGGTTTGGAAACTTTCTTTTTGAGCATGAAACACTATTTATCAAACAGAATCTGACAAACAACCCCAGTTCTGCATATGAAACAGATGAAAGCAGAGCTGTGCTGGTACAAAAGCAGGGGGTTGAGGAGGGTCCCCTTGGCCTCCCATCCCCTCCAGGTATGTCCTAAAATGTCCCTGGAAAGTGGAACACTCTGTGGAACATGCTCAGAAGGGCGCTGATCTAACCACTCTTCCCAGTTTCCATCTCATAGCACAGAAATGCCACTCAGCCTGAACCCTAAGAGGCTCACCGGGGAGCTCCTGCTTCTCATCTCGCGGCTGCATCCGTAACAACAGAGGCAGAGCCACAAACCACGATCTCGTGCTTCCTAAATGTTCCCAACATGGCTGTGGGCTGGGCAGACACACAAACCCTTCCTTTCTTTGTTTTACTGACTACACATTGAGTTACATCAACTCCCCAAAAGCAATGCCCTAGGACCACAGTGTTTACATGGCTGTGCCAGCCAGCACACATGATGTCTGATATCACGACTCTGGGCTTCTGGAGGAGCCATAGTGCATTCACAGTTCTTTATACTCACTGGGCAGTGACATGGAAACCAAGGTCAATCCAATCTATCAATAACTCATCAAAATTTTAAAATAATTTCCAATGAAAATGCCATTCTCACAATGGAATACACAGTCCTAAAATGTCTGTGATGTAACAGCACAGTTTCCACACATATGAAATATTAACAGGGACAAAAAAAATTGAGAAATTCAGAGGAGAGGATCAGAATAACAAAGCAGCTGCAGAAAGTCATTGCATCAGAAAGCACCACGACTAGCAGGCAGGCCCCACCTCCTCGGTTTAACTGCCACTGAGAGGAAGCGTGAAGTAGGTCTCACTGTGGGAACCCAAGAGGTAGAGGGGGCCTATTCAGGGTGGTCCAAGGGAGACCGGCCAGGAAGGTTGGGGCTGGAGCCAACCAACAACAAATCCCAACCCATCGTGAAGAAAATATTTCCTCCTCAGGAAAGGCCGCTACATCTCCCCAGGGAATGGCTGGAAGACTCCCAGCCTGAGTCATTCGGAAACAGATTTTACAAAGCACTCCAGAGGATCCCGAGGGAATGATCAGGCCAGGTTGGAGGAAGAGCCTTCACGACCAAGTGGGTCTTTCCCAGCTCCAACTCCCATGACTGCAAATCCTTCTGGTTCTTCCCAACTCACTCTGGCCCGCATGGTTGCAGGATAACTGTCACCATCATTGGCACGGAGTGTTTTAAGGCCTGAATATAGTGATGCAGTGGCTCTGGTACAGGCCTCCCAGCTATGGTACCTAGCCTACAGTTCCCAATTCCACGTAATGAGCTCCTCCCAGCCTTGGGACATGGAGAAGGCAGCAGATGTTGTATCCAAGGAGCTGATGCTGGCCCAGGCCTGGTTCCAGGCACTCACCTATCCCAGGCACTCACCTGTCCAACCTCAGTGGGGAGCACCCACCAGGAGCCTTCTCACATTTCCACATCTCACCAAAGGCCTGTTGAAAACAGGCGCCTTATGACATCTGCTAATCAGATTTGCCCCTGGAGCCAGTAATAATTAAACCTGGTCTATGAAGGGAACACTGCAAAGATCTCCCATCCCACAGCTGGTCAGCAAACACAGAAGATGGGCTGTATCCACAGCCACGTCTGCGTAAATCTATTCAGCTGTCAGAATGAGCCCTAAGTGACACTGGTCACCCTCATAGGTAGCTGCAGCCCCTGGCAAGCTGTTGCTGGAGGCAGCTGTGAAGGCTAGAACTTCTCCCTCAGCTCCCCTCTCCTTTCCCAGGCAGCACCAGCAGACTCATGCTGGACTGCACACCCTGGGAGTAATGCCATTTTCTGTGCTGTTCCTCATACATCAAACATATTATGTGCTTGTTAACTATTCACTCGATTCAGGTTTCTGGAAAACTCCTGCCCAAAAATTTAGCTTTAAAACAGAAAAGCCTCCTAGAAAGTATTAGATTAGATTAAAAATTACATTTTTCTGTCTTGTTTCAGCATTTTTGTTGGGTGATACTGCTTATGTTAGTTGTATCTGTTAACTACTATTGAGTAACAACGTCCCTTAACATTTCATAGCTTAAAATGACTGATTATTTCTCACAATCCCAGGGTTCGGCTTGCTGTTCCTCTGCTGGTTTCTGCTGGGCTGGCTCATGATGGCTTTCAGCTAGGCTCACTATGCAGGAAGGCCCACAAAGGCTTCCTTCACGTGTCTGGCCACGAATGCTGCCTGCTGACAGGGGAACCTCGGCTCTCCTCCGCAGCCCCTCATCCTCCTGGGGCGAGACTGGCATCTTCGCACAGAGGTCTCAGAGCAGAGTTCCAAGAAGGTGAAAGTGGAAGTAATCGGCCCTGTGAGGCTGAGACTCTAGAACTTACACAACACTTCTGCCACATCTGAGCTATGAAAGCAAGTCAGAAGGTCAGCCTAGACCCAAGGGGTAGGGAAATAAGACTCCAGTTATTAAAGGGAGGGGAAATAATTTGCAACCATTTTTAATCTACCACATGTCAGCATCTCCCCAACTATGTCAGAGTTACAGGAGTTCTGGGGCAAGGCTGTAGGTGCTCTGAGATCAATGCTATCCCAGGACAGACACTGAATCCTGTATCTCCCCTTGAAGAGCCACAACACACATTGGCATGCTGAAAACTCTGAGTGGTCCTCCATTAACAATCAATTCTGCTCAATTTTATCATTAATAAGTTTACAGAAGTGAGGAAGACCACTTTCCAGTAACAGCATTTTGGAAAGTCTGGTCATGAGCTCTGGATTTTTAGAACAGTTCCAAGTAAACATACTTTGTCTTGTTGCCTTATGACATGTCCCAGAAATGTCACATCCATGTCTAAAACATCTTCTAATATGTGGAAGTAGCACACAATATGGCAATTCCTGAGTTGGGGTTATGACCCTAATGATCACCATGGTGTATCTCTCCAGTAATTAGACATTAAGAAACTTCCACTCGAAATCACCTTGATCCTTGAAAAACTTTCCTAGAAGTTGTATGCAAAATACTGGGGGTCTTTTTTTCAGGTACAATATTTCTGACCATTGACAGAAGTCTTGATTCCTGCAGAATGAATGTTACAATTCACTCTGAATAAATTCCATGTTTAAAATTCAGTACCAATAACATAACCCATAATGGATTAGGAGGCCAAGATCTATTCTTGCACAGAGGCTACTAGACCACTAGCAAACCACGCTACTTCTGACCCTGTCTGTTGGCCACCAATCTGGAGCCTCCCATACGATTTTCTGCTCAATTGAAAAGAAAAGGCTCATCCAAATTCACAACCAGGTTCTCCACTTTCAACAGCCATGGCACAGAAGACATTGATCTAATACTCTGGTCATGAGAACATGACGATCCCAATAGTGGGTGATGATTCATGAGAAGAGGGCAAACTCCAACCAAGGATTCAGGCTGTTATGAGAAGAGGACTCACAAGACCAAGAACAGTCAAGAGTAGTCCCAATTCAGGGCCCAAACTCCACAATAGTCCCTATGCACGAGAGAGAGCACGCTGGAATCCAGTGAAGGCACAGGAAGACACTGGATGCTGAACACAAGACTGAAAAAGGATCCTCTTTACTTCTGGGGTGTATGTGTGTGTGTGACGGATTCTCACTCTGTTGCCCAAGGTGGAGTGCAGTGATCTCAGCTCATTGCAACCTCTGCCTCCCAGGTTCAATTGCATCAGCCCCAAGAACGACCGGGATTACAGGTGCCTGCCACCAGGCCCGGCTAATTTTTGTATTTTTGGTAGACACAAGGTTTCACCATGTTGGCCAGGCTGGTCTCAAACGTCTGACCTCAAGTGATCTGCCCATTTCAGCCTCCTCAAGTGTTGGGATTACAGGCATTAGCCACTGTGCCCAACTATACTTCTGTATTTATTCTCGTATTGGAGAGAATGACTGACAAGGAGAATAGAAAGAATTTATTATCTTGCTGCTGAAGCAGCTTCTTAGAATTAATGATTCTTACTTCATTCACTAAACAGTGGTGATTCACCAAAAGACACGCAGCAGTCAGTGGCCAATTTATTAAACTGGACTCAAAACATCCTACCGTTCCTTCTTGAGTGTCAAATATTTTTAAACCTTGAACTTACATTGTAAAATCATCAGGGAAACATCTCCTGGAAGCAATTTTAAAGGATGTAATAAAAGTGAATCCACAGGAATGGGGAATTCCGTGGGAGAAAACACCTCACAAATGATTTAAGGAAGTAGAAATTACTAAGGAATTGTGAGTGCACTGGTCTAAGAAATAAACAAGGTAACTTGGCTGAATACCATATCTTATGAGCAATTTTGAATTTAAGGAGCCAAAAGGTTAGTCAGTCCAAGACGTGGTGAGACAGTAATTGGACTTACTGTCCTGGGGGTTCCTAGGTTTTTATCTGGGGGTCATTTCAGCTCCTGTTCCTAATTCACCCTGAGAAATGGCTCCAGGCTCTAGACACCATGTTGAGCTCTCTTTCCCTCTAACAAGGTAGCCATTCCACCAGAAATAAAAGACTGCTGGGGCTCAGAAAACAACACCTCAAAACGAAGGCCTAGTAGCAGCCTTAGAAACATGAAATTCTTCTCTCTCCTGTCCCCCTGTGTCTCAGTCCCATTCTCCCCTGAGACAGGCCACAAAAATGAATCCCACTTCCCCAAGGTGGGTTATAGAAGCCAGAACCCCCGTTCCCTAAAGCCAGCCAATGAACCTAAAAATATTCTATGTAAAAACTGGCCTTAAATTATCTAATCTACCTTGTTTGACTATAGGTCCTAAGACCCTCATTGCAGAGAGGGTCCTGCCCCACACCCGGAAGGAAGGAATGCATGCACAGAGAGGCGAAGAAGAGTCTAGACAGACAGGCCTTGCTGGGTTTCCCCACTCAGGCTATTAGCATTAGAGCACACCCTCTTGTCCAATCATATTTCTACATGTCTGTTCATACTATGTTGAACTTATGCACAAAAATGGACAATTTCCCCTATATCTTTGGGTCTTCATTCTGAAGGCACTCAAGTATACATGTTTAATAAATTTGTATACCTTTCCTCCTATTAATCATTCTGCTTCATGTCAGTGATTTTTTTTTAGCTAACCTTTGGGGGCCAAGGGCCCTGGCCTCTACAAGACAAAGACAACTAAAGGGATTTAGCTGCTTAATGTAGTAAGGGGGAAATCTGATGCCAACTTATTGCTGTTTCCTTTCTCAATCCACATACTGAAGGATTCTAAGAGCAGGTATGCTCCTCTAGCATGCCCAAAAGCATCTGCAGACTAATGCTATGAGAGAAGTATTGCAGGGGAAAAACAATTAGGAAACAATAAGCAGGGTCAATTCTGTGTACTGTTAAATCTAGTTAGATACTTCCAGAAATGTTGCACATTTGGGACTTGTTGGAATGGCTGAAAATATATGTCAAATAAACAAATATTTCAGGTATAATATTGTCCACGTGCATAAAGCATGTCAATTTCTCCTTCAACAAAGCGTTCACATGCTATACAGAATCACTAACCAGCCATGTATCACAAATTGTTGGTTTTGGTATCCAAACGCCACACTTTGGGGACCTGGAACCTCACATAAGTTCTGCAGGCTCCACTAATCATCTTGCACCTAGGTTGTTTCTACGATGGCAGGATGTTTGGTGGGGACTTGGACATGAGTCAACAGAAATGGATTGGCCACAAATGGTGCACACCTTTGGACATTCGTGTGGGAGAGACAGTAAAAGCAGGGACAAAACTTTCAGGACTTTTACAAGGTGACCTCTCCTGCCAACTTATTCCTGTTTCCTTTCTCAATCCACGACCTGAAGGATTCTAAGAGCAGGTATGCTCCTCCTTCACAGCTTTGCCACCTCATGTATCTCAGCCACCCCGAATCACTCACTGCTTCCTCACCACACTCTGCACTTCCCCACCTCCTTGCCTTTGCCCACACTTGTCTCTGCCCGGACTGCCACCCCCTCTTTCATCCCTTGGCAAAAGCTAGTTATTTTCAAGGCCCAGTTGAGAAGTCATGGCTCTGGGACACCTTCTCCAACTGGCAGAACTGTTCCTCTGTCCCCAGTATAATTATTTGACCACACCAGCAGTGACTTCTCTGCTTGTCCTCTCACAGCTGGATTGGGAGCCTTTAAGGACAAAGACACTTTCCTACGCTGTTGCTCTAGCTTCACACAATGGCTCTAAGTGATTAGATGTCTATAGCATCCAGATCATATCCCCTCACCCACTACATGACAAGAATGTTAGAGCTGATAGGGTATTAGGATATATTTTCCAGGTTACGTCAGCAAGGATTCAGCATTAATAGGAACAGCGAACACATCCAGTGCAGAAGGATTCTTAAGGTCCACTAACAGCCTTGATTCCATCTTCTTTCCTTCCCCAGGAATTTCCCCAAGTAATGAAGGTAACTCTGTTCAGACTTGACTGGTCACGGACTTCCGTCAGATTTTTGTTTTTTCCAGATCTGACTGCATGGAAAAAATACCGTAATTTCCTTGTGTGCCTAGTTATAATTCTGTAGGCTGATTAGCTGTGAGGAAATTTCAACCCTATAAGGAGCTCTGACAATTCAGTTGTCCCATTTGTGATGATAATGGTTTGTCAGTGTTTGTTGCTGAGGCACAGTATGTCATTTTGGGAGCAACATTTAGACACCGCTCTAAGATTCTCCCTGCATTCCCCATTTCAGGATGAATGATATCAAATTCCTATCTCTTTTACATTTACTCCAGCACTGATCAGACGCTGATCTATTTTAGTACATTCCACTGGCAATCTCTGCAAGTGCTTCCTTCCTGACCATTGAAGTGTCTCCCTCAGGCAGACAAAACTCACAACAGTGAAGGGACAGACACTGTGTGGGCCTGCTGCACCTCAAGCCCCCATTCCCACATGCGCTTACAGCGGGCACCCATAGCCTTTGCTTTTGGCCCCACAAAGAGCTGGTCTTTAAGTGCTGGTCTCAGGAGTGGTCAATGACAGAGATGAATTGGAGAAGACATATCCCAGAACTTGCTGGCCCAACTGGGATAATTCTGATGGATGTTTCATAGAATTCACTAGTGATGGAGCCTCAGGTGCCCACAGCAGCAACCTGCTTGATGCCATCTCTTTATTGGCTTTCTTCTCCTCTCCAGCTCACACCCCTATTCCCTTAACAATGTTTTCCAGGTTTACCTTCCAAGTCACCTACTTGCACTTGAATTCCTGCTGCTGAATCTGCTTTTGGGGAATGCAACCTCAGAAAAGTACCAGACTATACCAGACTAAAGCAACTTGATACAGATAAGGGAAGGTAGACCCAAGGGTGGCCCCATCATCAGGTGCAGAAAAGATTTTCAGCAAATAAAACACTGCCGTGGCTCATTCGTGCTGAGGAAACTTTCCATGTCACAACCATAATAAGCCTGACAGCCTCAGGAAGTGAACTGAGCTGTCTCAGATCTTGGGGAATTGGTGTGTTACATGTGTTCTAAAAATGGATTGGATTTCAGGGGCCATTTCCAACTTCCATGGTATTAAATTTCCTTTTATTCTTCCCAGCACCATATTTTCAATAAGCCCTAAAAAAACTTACCCCTGGGGAAGGATATTTTGCTATCTCAATAAAGTCTTCCAATCCTTAGGAGACAAATCATATTTTCATCTCAAAAATATTAATTTTACTCCCTTAAAGAATCTTATGAAAATATTTATATTTCTTGCTTGAGTTCCCTCGGAGGTATGCTGAAAAACTAGCTAATAAAGGATAATTCCAGTGTAACAAAAAACAATACATATTGAAATATGGAAATAATTATGCTCCCAAGAACACATCAAGTCTTCAAATCAAAAGCCCTTTAATTAGAAAGTATTGTCCAGGGGCTAGCATGACGACTATGCATTAGACAGTATTCTAGGTGTGTTTTGCTTCAAACCAAGCAAGGAGGTAAAAAATTCATATCTATAAATGGTAAATTAATAGATGAGAATTCACTACATAAAGAGAATTTAAAATAGATTCAATTAAAGTAGCATACTCTGCAAAAATTTAACTTTCATTTGTTTTAGAGAAACCGAGTTTATCCATTTTGTAAGATTCTATCTAATTGGGAAAAGAGACATTCATTCATTCTGGAAGTGAAGCCTGGACTATGAAAAGAGGAACAGGGGTGCAGACGAAGGGACACGAAGGAAGGAGAACAGACAGGACTTCATAAAACCAATGGGATGTGGGTAGAGGGGAAAGAGGGGTTTCAATATTCCGCCTAGGTAGCTGGCTTGGTGGCTGGTAGATGGGGCAAAGGTCTTTCTACTGGAAGTGGGAACCTAGGCCACGGGGCCAGTCGAGAGAGAGGGAAAGCTTCATTTGAGGGCATGTAAATTAAAAATGCCAGTGGGACACCAGGAGAAGACCCCAACAGGTGGCTAGCTGGATGGGTCTGCACCCGGAGGAGAGAGTCTGGCCTGTGGGTAGCACCTAAAGCCATAGAGTGGGCTGGAAAAGCCAGAGGATGCAAGGAGATAAGGGAGAAAAGGAGGCCAAGGATGACCCAGAGACCTTGATGAAGGGGCAGGCAAAAGAAGTCAGCCAAGTAGACTGAGAAGAAACATCAGGACAGGAGAAGCTGGTGAGAAGCACTTGATGGGGTTGAAGAGCCAACACGTTGTGTTTCTCTTTCTTCTGACAATAGAAGTTAAACCTTGTGTGTCCTAAACAGGCAGAGTGAATCAGAAGTACCAGGGCAGGATGAGGGTAATAATGAGGGGCTCATGAGGTCTGGGTGAGGTGGGACAGGGGTACCCACTGGGTGGGGCTAACTTTCCAGATGGGGAAAGTCACAACCAGGAAGCCACACGAGAACTTGGAGCTATGTTCCCTTTGATACTTCTACACCTTACTTCCCCTCGAACACAGGATAATTTTGTGTGAGTTAACAATCACAGAGCACATAGTACATGTAAAATTATGCATTCCAATACGCTTTTCCAGGAAAATGGGCCAAGGTCATAAATGTCACTATCATCATAAATGACAGTTTCACCTAAAGGAAAAACATGAGCAAACAATTCAGAAAAGACAAACTTCAAAGAGCTATTCTATTTAGGAAAACATTAGATTTGGTGAACAATAAAAACAGTAACCAAATGAGATAACATTCTCACCTCACAAACTAGCAAAGACCTAAGAACTGATAACTCATTCCTGATTAGGGGAGTATACAACAGGCGCGCTCTTATACTGCCAATGAGGGTCCAACTTTCCTGGAAATATTTTTTATAACTAAACAATAATATCCATAAAAGGATATTCAAAGTTGATATTTAATGGTTAAAAAAATCAAACAATTCAAATGTCAAAATTAGAAAGGTTAAAATGATTTAAGATATACACCGTAAGACAGAATATTGAAAATTTCATTAAAAAGGGAACTTATAATAACATGAGGAAATGTTTACAATATTAAACAAAAAAGTAACAATATAAAGTTATCTACAGAGTAAGAACTCAATTATGTAAAGAAAAGAATGTACAAGAAGGGATACTCTCAGTAACTTGGGCAGTAGATTAACAGTGGTGACCCCTAAGGGAACGGATTTTTCCCTGCATGCTTATACATTTCTTTGTGAACATGGGTGATTTTGATAACGGGAACAGGTCACACATAAACAGCTTCTGGTCATCCTAATCCAGTCACAGTAGTACAGATGAAAGGGCTGTTGCTTGGCATCAAGAGGACAACAGTGTTCAAGACCACCAGGGAAGACTGAATGTGACCCTTGGGCAGGTGAAAAGCCATTTTTGCTTTAAGATGTGCAGATGATGTCAATATACAAACATACAACACAGAATATCACAGCACTGAAAAAAAGGTATAACTTCTAGGGGTCTGCCCCAGTGACTTTCTCTGCAACCATCCTCTTACCAAAATGCCTGCCAGTTTACAGATGAACAGACTTAAATGTACCTCATGTGGGATGTAAATGGCCCAAAACTGGTGACCCTGACTTGAATGAGGAAAAGTCCATGAAAGGACTTGACCATCACCTGACACTGTGTCTTTCCAATTCACAGTCACTCCTTGAATGTTAGGAGAAAAATGGATTGGACTTCAACTGAATCACAGATGTAGTCTGAGAATGAAGCAAGGAGGGAGAATGTGGTGGTGGGGCAGCCAGAGGGACCAGCTCTTTCAGACCATTCACATTAGATTCCTAACATGACCCTCAGTCATAATTGCCATCATTACATGAAACAGATGTACATCTACAGCAGGAAGTGTCCACCTCCTAACACTACTTGGCCATAGTTATAGAACAATTTGGATCAAAATCAGGTACGTTTCCAAGTTATCTGGACTTAAGAGTTTTTCACAGATTGTTCTGGGATGGTTAACATAAGGTACAGAGATGGGGCCAACCCCATTTTTAGAGGCTGCCTGGCACCTTGGCTCTGTAACATGTGCCAAGTGGCTGGCCTGTGGCTCTGGGGATGCCAGTGTGAGGGGCATCTGGAAGGACAGGACCATTGTGTGACTAGCAGTTCCACCCAGCATCAGAGCATGAAAGAAAGCAAAGATAACAAAAACTTTACTGCAAGTTGAACCGAATTAATCCAAGATAATATATATTAAATCAATATTTAATTCAGTAGAGGTCAGTTTCAGTTAGGGAGTCATGATGAAGTTTCAAACAGTAGATAGCATATTTATGGGGGCAGTATCTCAGAACTTCGGGGATATACTACTGCCTTCTTTAGTGGCAAGCAGGGTTTGCTGTGATTTGGCATGGGAAATGATTTTAAATAAGAATACTAAATAAGAATGTATACAGCTATTACTTACCTATATTAACAAGCTGCACAGAAAAGCATACATCTGTTCTACAGGGATGATGAGGGGACATCCTACACCATTGCAGTGCACACTCATCCATCTGAGTTCAATTAGACAACCTTCCTTTCAAAGAGCAATTTTTTACAGTGGATCATTAAAGTCAAAAACCTTCCTCGGGAAGGATCAGGAGGATTCTTCATGCAGACGGAATGACAACAGGAGTACCAACTGGAACCAAATCTACCTGATGGGAGATTTGCATATAGCCTTTTTCATGGACTTCAACTGATTACAACAAAACTATGCATTTTTCTTTTCTGAGACAGGGTCTCACTATGTTGCCCAGGTTGATCTCAAACTCCTGGGCTCAAGTAATCCTCCCACCTCAGCCTCCTGAATAGTTTCTTACAGGTGCATGTCTGTGCCAGGCTTATACATTTATTAATGTGAGATCCAGAACATCCCTGTGAGCTAATCTGATTGGATGGAGGACCAGAATTATCTGTGCAATAATCCATCAGATAGAAGGCCAGAATCCACTGGAAGATGGGAACTCTGGTCACATCAGCATTGAGAAGAGTTATTTTCCACCTAGGGAAAACAAGCATTCTTCTTACGCCTCCAAGCTTTACCTCCTCCCTCCAAAGCAGATGACCTCTTTCCTATTGCTCAAAAGAACTAAGCCACAACATAAGAGTTCTCTTAAGGCCTATTCCTTGTACTTTCAGGTTACCTATGGCAGCGCACCTCCTATGCCACAGAAAGCTGCCCTGTTCCTGTCCAAAGCTAACTCCATGGGCACCTGTCTCCCTGGGGCTGCTTTTGTCAGTCAGCTGCAGCCCTGCCCACTCTACTCTCCCAAACCTCCCTTTTAGCCCTCATCGTTTCTTGCCAGGGATGCCTCTGGTTTCCTGGCCTCTGCTCAACCGCTTCAGTGGTGCCTTCTCCTTTTGGCTTAAAAGAAATTTTGTGGCTTCCCAAATTATAAGTAGGCCATAGCTCCCAAATACTAATATTGGAAGTTATATTTAAGCCCCCATTCACTCTTCCATTTGGCTAACATTTACTGAGCAAACAGATGTATCAGGCACCGTGCTGGGTAGCCCATCACGTCAGACACTGCACTGGGCATCGAGGACACAGTACAAAACTCACACCTGCCCTTATGAAGTTTACAGTCTCTCAAAGGAAGCAACTTTTCATAGAAAGAGAATGCCCTGCTGAAGAGAGAATCCCCAGAAGTCTCAGGTAGGATACACCTAGCTAGAATTCTCATCAGAAAAAAAGGTAAACGGTCAACATGCAGGTAACAAAATTAGAAAATGACAAAAAAAACTGTATCCATTTTGTCTTCAATGCACTTCATTACACTGATTTGTTTTGTTAAATCTTGAATATCACTGTTGATTTCCACTTCATCATTTTCCCCATCAGAGACCCTATATTTGGTCCAATTTACCATCAAGTAAAGGGAAGATTGTTACACTTTCTCTAAATAAATGCTTCCTATTCCTATTAACTGCTTCCAAATTGACAGTATAAATGAATCCTATACTCTAATACTGGAATTTAAGAACATTAATACCATAACAATTAAACTATGGGAGGAAAAGCTACCTTTCTTCAGCTAAAGATTCTTCATAAAATTTGATAATGGTTTCTATTTAATATATAAGTATCAATTCTGCTTAATTGCCAGATAGAGTTTTAACTGTGCGACTCATCCGCTCAGTCTGGGAAAAATACAACAATGGCGATATTCTTGCTGTGGTTATTACACAAAAGAATACAGGCATCACAGATCAAGTACACACAAGGAAAGAATTTTAACAAGGAAAGTGGCCAGTGTCTACTGGCACCAACTACATAGGAACAGAATGACAGAGGATAGCTATCTTCACCACCATCGCCTCATAAGAGATGTGGCCTGTCCTCAAACCCAGACAAGTATGATTCTGAATCACACACTCTACCCATTGTCTCTCAGAATGCACATTAAGTACCACTATGGCATCAATGTGAAACAAACATACTGATAACCTTTTTTATTATCTTCTCATGTTTCCTACACCTGCTGCTGAAAACTAACCATCTAGCCAGTAATCATGCCCTTGGCAATGTATCTTCGAATTTCTGGTACCATGGTAAGAAAACAGAACTGAATCACTACAGGTAATTAAAAGTCCTTTTGTCCTAGATGATAGTTCCTAAACTGATCTCCAGGGGCGTGGCAACATGTGACACCGGGAACGTGGTCAGCAATCATCAAGGAGGGGTAACATTTAGCTGAAAACATTGGTTTCATATCCTAGGGAGTGGTTGTGAGGGAAGGCTCTGAGGACTTCCCTTGACAGAGTCATGAGGCAGTGGAGGCCAAAGGACTGCAAACAAAGTAAAAACTGACCTTGAGCTGTATTACATGAGGCTTGCACTCTGGTTTACTATGCACCTTTGCTTTTTTCCCCAATTTTGAATACTTAAGACATTTCTCCAATTTGTTAATTGGCAGACCATGAACAAAACCTTAAAAAAAGAAAAAACCCATTTTCGTAATCTTCAAAAACTAATAGGGAAAATAATATTTTGCTTGATAATTTAGAAACTATCCAATTCTATGATTCTAGAACAGCACTGTCCAATAAAAATATTACTGTGAGCCATGTGTATTCATTAAAATTTTAGTAGCAACATTAAAAAAGTATAATTTTAATAAATTTCATGTTACTCAGAATATCTAAAACATCATTTTGACGTGATCAGAATAAAAATTATTAATGGAATTTTTTTAGCCTTTCTTGATGATGCAAAGGCACAGAATTTTTACATTCTTTTTTCTAATACTTAACACTTTAAAATGTTTATTTTGTACTTAATGCACATTTCAATTAAGGCACAAAATTTCCATCAGAAATAATCAATCTGGTTTAAAATTTATAAAATTTACAGTTGAAAAAGTAGGATCACATATGAAAGTGGTTCCAAACAAACATTTTCCAAAAAACTGAATTGACTATCAGTTCTAAATTTTAAGTAGAATGAAAACTTCGGTGCCTCAGTCGCACTAGCCATATGTCCAGTGCTCAGCAGCCACAGGGGGAGACACTACCGTATCAGACGGTGCAGGTGTGTGGCACTTTCACTTTGCCCCTTCGGCTAGAATTCCCCCAGATGGGGAGAGACCTGTCCCCAGTTCACTTGTGAAGGGTACCCAGGAAGACCAACTCCCAGTGCTGCGTTCGCCCACAAGGGAGTCCCACCTTATGGGGTCCCCGAGTTTATTCAGATCATCTTCCCTGGTCCAAACTAGCATAACATGATAAAAGGCAGCTTAACAAGACACAGTTCAAACATCAGGACTTTTACAACCATGGATATTTATTCACGTCTGATTCTCTACCTCCCTTCTAATGTCCTAGTGAATTTACAAGCACGTTTAGTGAGATTCATTAGGTGCTAGTTCCGTATGCCCCAATCTTCATAGAGTACATCATTTACTCTCAGAGCAATCCAGTGAGACAGGTGAGAGCCAGACAGGGTGACAGTCACTTGCTCGAGGACATTCACCTCATTATAAGTGGTGAGAGCAGGGATTTAAGCCCAGAGAGTCTGGATTTAAGCCCAGCGGAGTCCCCTTATACTAATCACACACCCTAAATTCACACTTTTCAAAGACTTCTCATAATTCTCATGGAATAGGCAGGCAAAACTGAGCAGGTATTATTACCCTTGCCACTTTGCCAGTGAGGCACATGTGGTAAGAGATTCACCCAAAAAGGCACAGCATGAGCCTGGCAGAGCAATCCCTTGGACTCCAGATCCCATGCTCTTTCAATGATACTTAGTGCCAGGGAGCAGGCAGAGGATACCTGCTGTTTACTACGTACCACATATATTCCTGTCTTTATGTTGGTCAATCTTCCTATCACTTTGGGAAGAAGGGATTAACCATGAGTAGAGATGAGAATTCCGCATGGTCATGAAATGTGCCCTAGGTCACATAGCCCGCTGGTACCACAGCTGGGGTCTCGATCCAGGTCTGTGTCCACAGAGACGGAACCTCTGCCAAGGACCACCTAATGTCAAGGCTTGCCCCAGCCGGCAATCATGCTCTTCACTCAAGAGAAACCTTCCACCGAGTTCAAATAACGTGACTGACTACATAACCGAAAGCAGGATCACCGACACAGCGAAACCAAGGCTCTACTAAAAATACAAAAATTAGCCAGATATGGTGGCAGGCGCCTGTAATCCCAGATACTTGGGAGGCTGAGGCAGAAGAATTGCTTGAACCGGGGAGGTGGAAGTTGCAGTGAGCCAAGATCACATCACTGCACTCCAGCCTGGGTGACAGAGCAAGACTCCGTCTCAAAAAAAAAAAAGAAAGCAGAATCAGACTGCTCTACAGTTCAGACACCAATAACTCAGAATGTATGTTCTTTTATTTGTCTGACTTGATAAAGTGTTACTATATTTCTATGGGATGAATTCACAACTTTAAAAAAAAAGACACAGAGAAGGCTGTTTTTATTAGGTTAAGTATTCAGAAGGGGGCATTTTAAGGGAACACACCACCTGGATCCTGAAGGCATTAGCAGAATGAAATTGACTTTTCCCCAGAGTGGGATTAAACAGGCCAGCCTGGCAGTGACCAGGTGACAACCCACAAAGCAGGGATGAAGCCATTACTGGGAAACACATGAGAAATGTAGGGCCTCTTCACTCGGGCTTTCACATGTGACTCCACAAATAACAGGTAAAATGAAAATCGTTCCCATTCCCACTCAGGCAGACAGTGCCTGGGAGTAGAAATAAACACCCCTTCCCAGAACAGGCCTGCCTCCAATCAGAATATCTGCAGCTGTAGAACTACTTGAGCAAAAATCAGCCCTCACTACCAACCCCAACATCACCTAGCTGACAAGCATCTGAAATTTTGGATCTGAACAGCATATGGCAGTATTGTTATTGGCCAAATTTTAAACAGGTTTATGAGCAACTGGTTGAGAAAATCACATGCAATAAGTTTCTTAATTTCCACACACAGGAAAAGGTGTACATTATTATTAATAACCTTTATTAATAAAAAATTAGTTTCTCCCACTTCCACTAAATAAATACGGAGTAGATTATCAGTTTGAGCTGGGCGTGGTGGCTCAGGCCTGTAATCCCAACACTTTGGGAGGCTGAGGTGGGCAGATCACTTGAGGTCAGAAGTTTAAGACCAGCCTGGCCAACATGGTGAAACCCCATCTCTACTAAAAATACAAAAACTAGCTGGGCATTGCCTATAGTCCCAGCTACTCTACTTGGGAGGCTGAGGCAGTAGAATCACTTGAACCCTGGAGTCAGAGGTTGCAGTGAGCCGAGATTGTGCCACTGCACTTCAGCCTGGGTGACAGAGCCAGACTCCGCCTCAAAAAAAAAAAAAGATTATCAGTTTGATAAGGTGCCAATGATTAGCCTGCTCAGGACACCACCTGTCTCAGGTCAGCCCTGGGTTTCCCGTGAGAAGGAACTCTGGTCAAATAATTTCATAACTCACAAGGATTTACAGTTCTCATTTAGCAACAAAAAAACCCCAAGCTTCCTAACCTAAGCAATAGCAGTTGTTAGAACAACATTTGAGGAGTCAATAATAGTTCATTTCATAACATAAGAGCAATTTTTCCTTTCCTAGAATCTGTAATCTAAAAAAAAGACCTTTCTACAAATGAGATAGTGTCTGTGAAAATGCTGCGTGCAAATTCCCTCCACGTGGCAGACTCTCTTGAAACGTGTGTCAGTCAGTTCCAAATTCATAGCTTGAGCTGGCTTCTTTGGGCTGAGCCAAACCTCCAATTTGTAAAAAGACCCTAGAGGACCTGGTTGAATAGGCCTCTCCCTTTGGAGAAGCAAGGCTGGATCAAAGTCTTTTGGGACAATTATTTGACTATCTGCTGCCTTGATTTTCTTAACTGTATTGTAGAAGATTATTCAACCTCTATTATCGTTAGTAACATTTCAAAAACTGACCTTTATAAATTAGAACCTGTAGAACTAATCATAAATCACCTATTAGTCAACTGTTTTCAACTTTCATTCCTACAATCCTTTCATATGAGCTATTACTGAGTAATAAAATTAGGTAATTTTAATCGGCTATCTCTACTTTCTCTAAGAGAAATGATAAAAATGCTAAACTGGTCTACAGAGAGGCTCAAAAGGAAAGACAACTTAAAATCAGTTATGCTTACTATAAAGAGCTCTGAAACTTGGGTATAAATGGTGACAAAGCATGTCAGAATTGAAGTGTGGAAATTACAGTATTAAATTGAATACCATTTATGAAACCTCACAGGGTTGTTTATAACATTTATGTATGCTCATCCAAGTGACTTTCTAGCCTTAAAACAATTAGTGCTTACCACAGGGTTCAAAAGTTTGAAACACTGCATCTTTTTCAAGAAGTTGCCATTCACTGGAAAAGTGTTCCCAATCACCAACAATAAGGGTCATGTGATTTCATTCACTTACCTGTTTATATCTGTAGGAATGCCGGGAAGTCTTAATGAACAACTTCAGAAAAATGCCACCTGGAGAAACAAATTGAACAAAGAGATTTAAACACACAGACACACACGCACACACACAGACACACACACACACACACAAAGAAGACATAGCATGCCATTTTTTATCTTATTAAAATATGTGATGTTCCAAATATTGGTCCCCAGGCAGCACACAGCTCAACTTGCACTAGAACACAGCCACTCCTTCTCAGGAACACGGATGCACGAACACAGGGTCCAAACCACTGATGAACCAGAAAAAGTAAAAGGCCAGGGGAGAATGTGCAGCCTGTGAACATGCACCTAATTACATCCTTTCCTTTCCCCTCACAAGGGGACCAACTTAAAAATACAACTTGTATCCTGGAGGACGCTTTATGAATGACCATAAAAGGCTCAAAAATCCAGAAACATATTAAGAAATAAAATCTAAAATTGTGACTGAGGAAACTATCCTAGCAGCACTTTATATCCTTTTCAGTTACGCTGTTAAGGTTTTAAAGCTAAATTAGCAAAGATGCTAGGATTGGGAAAGTGGAAAAATGGACATTTTTAGAAAAACTCTAACATAGTAAAAAGAAAAGTTGAAAAGTAAGAACTTATTTAATGACTGGTTTATTCAGAAATCAAGGGTTCCTGCTGGTGGTCTCAAAGTCTTTAGGTAACCTTTAGAAAATTATAAGCCTACTATAAAAGACACATACCCATGTATGTTTATTGAGGCACTGGTCACAATAGCAAAGACTTGGAACCAACCCAAATGCCCATCAATGACAGACTGGATAAAGAAA